>JAGDQP010002477.1:30749-72323 GCA_022664845.1 Lepisma saccharinum
ACACTATTTCTCTCTCTCTCTCTCTCTCTCTCTCTCTCTCTCTCTCTCTATGTACTTCGCATTCGGTAGGTCTTGGAGTTGAGCCCAACAACAGACTGTCTGACTGAGAATCTTTTAGAGTTTTCATCAGCCACTCCACGCTAATGTTAGGTTGGAACTTCGAAAATTAGGCTCTGACTTACTTGTTTTTCACATCCCTACTGCTTCTTCATCGTAGCCTGCGCCAAAGATGCCTAAAGGCAATAAACAAAATTCAAATCCAAGCTCTTTCTCTCTTTGCCTCTTTTTCATTTTCACACACACACACACACACATATATATATATATATATATATAAAGGGAACCAAGAAAGTTTTGTCGCTTTTTGTGGAGGTCTATGTTCAATGCGAATGGAGATCAGGCGAAGGTCAGTTGTTAGTGTGGGTATAGCCAACATACTACCTGGTTGTGGCAGTTGAGTTACACCGTGAACGTGCGGAAGGACAAAGTGAACATGGGACCTCCACAGAGCGTCATAAGGGGGTGTATGCTGTACGGGTATTGTGACTACGCGAACAGTGCAGCGGTGGTTTACCAAGTTTAAGTACGGTGACGAAACACTCGAAGACGCACCACGTGCAGGAAGAAGCAATTGAGGCGAACAGTGGCCAGACATGTGAGGAACTGGAACTACAATTCAGTGTGAGTGGAGAAACCATTCGGAAGCACCTCCATCAACTTGGGAAGCACTACAAGTTTGGTCGATGGGTCCCACATGATTTGACTCCGGGCCAGAAGGCAACGCGAGCAGACACCTGGGTTTCTTTGCTGTCTCATCTGAGGAAGGAGCCATTTCTGGACAGGGTGTTGACATGTGATGAGAAGTGGGTCCTGTACGAAGCTCCACGGCGCCGTCATAATTGGTTAGCATCCCATGAACCGATTCCAAAACAGTCGAAACCAGCACTGCACCAGAAGAAGGTCCTCCTGTGTGTTTGGTGGACTGCTCGCAGCATCGTGCATCGGGAACTGCTACCAGCTGGTCAGAGCATCAATGCAACAGTGTACTGTCAGCAATTGTGCCGTGTTCAAGAAAAACTCGAAACTCTGGAGCCAGCACTTCTGAATCGCAAAGGGGTCCTCCTGTTACAGGACGACGCTAAGCTCCACGTGGCTAGGATAACCCGGCACACCATTCTACGCCTTGGATGGGAAACATTATTGCATCTGCCATACTCCCTGGACATTGCAGCGTCGGATTTTCACCTGTTCCATTCCTTGGACAATCACCTTAGAGGACGCCAGTTCAAATCCCTAGTAGAGGTGCAAAATGCACTTGATTCCTTCTTCGCTTCACGGCCCACCAAGTTCTACCGCGATCGAATCCATGGCCTTTCAGAACGTTGGCAGAAGGTCGTCGATGCTGATGGGTACTATTGTCGATCTTCCAGGTACGTCTTAGGTGACATATCGATGTTCGAAGGTGGTGGGTGAAAAAGCGATAGAACTTTCTTGCTTACCTTATATATATATATATATATATATAACTAGTACAAAGGTAAGCCGGGAAGGCAATTTAAGGTAAATTTAAGACAAATGAAGGAGAAAAAAGAATAATACTTACTTACAGCTTAGTTTCGCATTAGATCACACATATTCACATAAAAAAGTCACTATATTTCGTGTATTACACTTTTTCAAGTAGACAGGAAGAGAGCGAAGTTCATGTGCTCACAAAGTATAAGTTTGAAGAGACAGTGGCGACACGTAGCGGACAAAACATCAAAACTGGAGAACAACTGACTGCTGTAGCGCGTAGATATCCGGAACTTGAAATAATAATAACTGTTTAGCGTGTAAGTACAAGGTGGGATCGTGGATGGAAATGTGTTGAAAATGCAGAGGAGAAGGGGAGCTTAGAGTTATTGAAGGTTAAGGCCAGGTTTTATTTTCGCGCTCAAACCGTGAATAAAGGCATTCTCCCACACACGGCGTGTTGAGGTGCTGGTCGCAGGGGGTAAAATGTGGATTATGGCAACCAGGAAAGATAAATCAAAATTGGTATTGTGGGACTCGGTGTGCAAGGAAACTGGAGCATCTGGTTTGTTGATAGTACAGAAGTGACGATGGTTATTAATTCGAATGTTAAGAGCACAACTTGTTTCCCCAAAATAAAAGGCATCACAGAACTTGCAGGTTAAGATATATATAATATTAGGGGTGTGGCATGTACCCTTGGGATTGAGGGTGTACCGACCATTAGCAGTATTGACAGTGATTGTGGGAGAAGTGATGAAAATGGAGCAGACCTTACATCTGGGCCTCTGGCATGTCTAGGCGCCGGTTTGGTGTGTTGGCAAGGAGGGATTCGTACGGACCAAGATGTTTCTAAGATTAGGTGGATGTTGAAAAACTAATCTAGGTTTGAGGAGGAATATTGATCTTGTGTCTGGGTCAGATTGGAGAATGTGGAAATTAGAGTGTAGGATTTGTTTGACCTTGGTTAGTTTAGGATGGAACTGGGTGATTAGAGCCGGTGGGTTGGGCGACGATTGGTTGGATTTTTGAGTGAGTTGAGTGTGTGAGGATGCACGGTCAATCTGTTTAGTTACAAGGTTAGAAGGGTAGCCTCGGTTGACTAGAGCCTCCTGGAGCTATTGGTTGTAAGTTTCAGCAGAGGTGGTGGAATTCAGACGTTGTCCTCTGAGGGCAAGAGAGAAAGCAATCGCTTTCTTAGTGTGGTAAGGATGGGAACTTGAGTAGTGTAAATACTGCATATGGTTGGTGGGTTTTATGTAAACGGAAGTGGTCAGAGTGTTGTTTTATTTTCCCCCTACTGAACGCATTTCAGCTCTCGTTGACTCCTTCCTTCAACCACATGTTCAAGCGCTGCCTGCCTACATACGCGACACCTACCACTTCTTAGAAATCATCCGTAAATTACCGCCTCCTCTTCCTTCTGACATACTGCTTTGCACCATATATATTACTTCCTTATATACCAACATTCCTCATGCCCATGGCCTAGCAGCTATGGAATTCTTCCTTAACCAGAGACCTAAATCTCATAGTCCAACCACAGCTTTCCTTCTTTACCTTGCCAACCTAGTTCTCACATGTAACAACTTCACCTTTGACGACAAACACTACCTTCAGATCCAAGGCACAGCCATGGGTACAAGAATGGCATCTTCTTATGCTAATCTGTTTATGGGCATACTCGAACATGATTTCCTGCAAACTCAACCTTTGACCCCTCTACTCTGGGTAAGATTCTTGGACGATAAAATAATGCTATGAACTCATGGTGAAACCAGTCTCAAAACATTCCTAGAACAAATGAACAAATTCCGTGTTGTCCAGTTCATCTGGTCCATTTCCGACAAAAGAGTCACATTCCTTGACGTGGACATCACCTTAGAAAACAACACTCTGACCACTTCCGTTTACATAAAACCCACCAACCATATGCAGTATTTACACTACTCAAGTTCCCATCCTTACCACACTAAGAAAGCGATTGCTTTCTCTCTTGCCCTCAGAGGACAACGCCTGAATTCCACCACCTCTGCTGAAACTTACAACCAATGGCTCCAGGAGGCTCTAGTCAACCGAGGCTACCCTTCTAACCTTGTAACCAAACAGATTGACCGTGCATCCTCACACACTCAACTCACTCAAAAATCCAACCAACTGTCGCCCAACCCACCGGCTCTAATCACCCAGTTCCATCCTAAACTAACCAAGGTCAAACAAATCCTACACTCTAATTTCCACATTCTCCAATCTGACCCAGACACAAGATCAATATTCCTCCTCAAACCTAGATTAGTTTTTCAACATCCACCTAATCTTAGAAACATCTTGGTCTGGCGAAAATAAAACCTGGCCTTAACCTTCAATAACTCTAAGCTCCCCTTCTCCTCTGCATTTTTAACACATTTCCATCCACGATCTCACCTTGTACTTACACGCTATACAGTTATTATTATTTCAAGTTCCGGATATCTACGCGCTACAGCAGTCAATTGTTCTCCAGTTTTGATGTTTTGTCCGCCACTGTCTCTTCAAACTTATACTTTGTGAGCACGTGAACTTCGCTCTCTTCCTGTCTACTTGAAAAAGTGTAATACACGAAATATAGTAACATTTTTATGTGAATATGTGTGATCTAATGCGAAACTAAGCTGTAAGTAAGTATTATTCTTTTTTCTCCTTCATTTGATGGTAAAACAAGTAGAAAAAAAGGATACTTACATGATAGATTATTGAGACAGATATACAATAACAACACAAACACAATAGGAAAGCAATACGTTTCTTAATAGCGTTTTCAGCTGGTAGGAAAGAAAATGGACAAAGCAGATACTTGCGGGACTGGTGTTAAGGAAACGCCATGTTGTACAGATGGAAATTATATATATATATATATATATATATATACATTTATATATGTATTTATATATATATATATATATACAAACAGAGAGAGAGAGAGAGAGACAGAGAGACCAACTCTTCATTCATATACATAAACATACAGAAAATGAAAATATTTAAGGGAACAGGAGAATTAAAAGAGGAGATTGAATGTTCTTTTCACTACCCGAAGAATGACAATATCGATGATCGGGTAGAGTTATCTCACTGCACATTTATTTTAATATTCATAGGTATTTAAAGCTGCATGTCATTGATTCGCCCATTATTGTTTAACATAAAATGATCGACTACTCAGAAGCTTTACAGAGTGAAACTATTTTCATTAACAGGTAAATTGTATGGTTCTGAGAACCAGGTAAATTTAAAACACAGACACAAAGAATAAAATCCAATTCAATTTTATATAGACCGATGGAATATCGAAGAAGCCGATACTTCTATGCATTTAGCCAAAGAAGTACTAAAATTTTCAACAAATGCATCTTTCTATTGTGTAAGTCGTATAAGTCCTATACTGACACATACAGGATATTAGTTACATTAGTTTATAGCCAAGAAAATGGATATTGAAAATTGTACCTTAGTGCAGAAAGGTACCTGAGTTACTGACTCGGGTACTTTTCTGCAATAAACGTAGCTACTCTGTAGCGACTGACACTGGTTTCTTTCCTTCTTTCCACAAAAAAAGAGAAACAACTGTGTGGAAAATAAACTTGGCTCGGGGCTGTCAAATTACTATCAATCTTATTGACACCACACTTATTGATTTCGCAACGTGATGGCCTCACGTCTAAAAAAAAGAAAGAGAAAAGAGGAAGTGGCATCTGGGGAAACTACCATGTGTTCCCACAAAAATAAGCAGTATTTTTAGATTTCCAAGTATCATTACTTTGAATACTGTGTTGAACATAAGTGTGTTCCGAATTCATCAAAGGTTTCATTTCTTACGACTTCTCTCTGTCCAAAGGTGCAAGAATTGCAATTTCTACGCCACGTTCGTTCCCAGTTGCACGGAAGCCGATCAAGCTCACTAAATTGAAGGTCATACAAACTGCCTTGTCGTATGTACCAGACAACGTCAAAGGATTTTATGAAGATATTCTGCAGTGGGTCACTGCAGGCACTAATGAAACAGACTTAGATGGAAAATAATACATGAATGTATGAGCTCGAACATTGCTGTACTTCGAACACCGACAATAAAGTCCAGAAAGTGCAGTACACTGTCTTTTATTGATGAATCTATAATTTTCTGTGGTATATATGACCTAATCTAATTTAGCTTATGTGGCAAAGTCACGGCAACTTGCGTTTGTAGGATATTTATCGTCTTATTTCTAACAGTTTCCACTTTTATTGCAGAAAGGTAGCGGAGACCCGTCTAAAGCGGTTTCCCGGGGTAAAGCGGATCCCCTACTGTATCTTTCAAATTAGTGCTGTCCGCTGGCTATAGCAACCCGTAGTAAAATCTCCAACACCAGACAGTTGTGTTGTAGCAGTTTCAGTGATCGGACGATAACAGCGGCTGAAATATTATAGAAAATCACGTTTTGAAGAATCTTGATTTAAGGTAAGCCCTTTACTGTATCTAAACATACTTGAATAGTATAGCTAACCCCTCTGAAATGGGCCCATGACACATGTGCAGGACCTTGAGGACGATGATTCTGAGGAGTTCATATGTGACTTTTGTGTGTAACCGCGCTAAATGGGCATTTATTTTGAACGGTCTGTTCAATAGATGCTTTCGAAAGATTCAAAGCTACAGCTGCATCATGAACACTTGTTTATTTCTTTTCCATTTTTGTATAATCCCTTGGGCGAATGTGTTTGGCTACTGCATTAATAGTGTGCTCATTGCATTCAGTAATTTCACAGTATAATTGATATAACTCCAGAGATATAATGGCTTTTTGTTATGGGACCGCTTTACTCATGTACCTGGGGTAAAGTGGTCACTTTGTACCTAGTTACAAAAACTATAATTTAGAAAATATCAAACGTTGTTTGTTCTCCAATTTCACATAAAAGTGATGATAATATCCACACAATATGCCAACAAAATTCTAACCCAGTAAATCAAACAATCCTCAAGGTGTCTACTTCAACCCGGTCACAACTTTTTCATCTCCTCTGTCTTTCGCAGCATACTGCAGGGGCGCGCTGTGAGGGTTGCAAAATTAACTATTCACTATGCTGAATATTTGAGCCAACAACCGTACATTTGTTTGTTACACTATACAATTTATACGGTTTCCTTATTTTTCTCAGAATTGCTCAAAAGTTACCCAGCTCCCTTTCTGCAATAAGCCATTCATATATACTTAATTTTCAGTGAAGATGTCTTCTGACAGGTAGGAAGTAGGTTAACTTAAATGTAATATCACGTATGACTTTCTGGAAACATTTTCTTGTTGTTCAATATGTCACACGACCCACTTGCCATTTGAGAAAAAAATGACCTCCATCCAATATGGTGGATTTCAAGATGGTGGACACGTTGATAATCTACTCCAAACTATAGCCCTTTCCCACCATTCTACATTTGTATACTATTGTACAATACAATCACTTAATTGATGGTTTGCGAACTACAAGGTTGTACTGCGACAGTATAGTGTTTACCTTCCTTGAATATATGCATGTAATTTGTGACAAAGTGGTACGTGATATGAGTTTTTCAATATCATTTTCAACTTCAGTACACGGAAATGTAGTCAGTACTCCTGAAATTAAGAAAAAAGTTTTTTTTTTATTATTATTATTGTTGACAAGTGTTATCACTCACAAGTTTTTTATGTAAAGAAAATAGAATTCAATTCATTGATTCAGTGATTCTGCGAGAATCTCTTTACCCAATCGGAGTTTCATTCCTCCCTGCAAATTCTTGAGCACATAGCCCCTAACTTTTGCAGAAAGATTCCTCAATTAAATTCTCCTCGTGTAATTGAGCCTTGATTTCGACTCTACCAGTGAATAACTGATTCAACTGAGGCGTGAGAAATGCTGCATATACACAGAAAATTGGACTTGCTGTGGTAATCTAATAGTTATAACATCCAACTGGAAATCGAGAGACCCGGGTTCGAGTCTTGGTCAAGTTGACGACAAATTTTTCTGCTTTTTTTAAACCATTAACATAACATGGAAATAACATCTATTTTTTTTTTCTTAGTATTGATAACTCACATTTCCATTGTGATTTTATATATTTTATTTCCGTCCAGGAAACATATACTGTGCAGTGCATATTTCATTACTGAGTATGACACGTCGATCAAGTTACAAGTAAAAAAGAAGAGTTACAAACGCAACATTATTACAATACATTAGACTATTATAACAACATATTAAGATGTTAATAGTTGTTACATAAATTAATTGTCAGAAACTGTTAGTGACCAACATTGATAGGAGTAAAGAATAAGCAAAACAAACGAAGAGTATTAATTATACAAGTGCATTGACTAATTAAAATAACGTATGTAAAAATATTACATTACAAAAGACAAAGATATGATGATATATCAAGATTACAAGGCAAAAACGTGCTTTCCATTTTTTGGCCAAGTTTAGAGAAGTGTGCTTCTTGTTTGCTGTTTGAAGGGTCTTTTTAACAAAACTATCATGCATGAAGAGATTATGCATACTCCTTCTATTGCAAGCAAATCTTTATTTGCTGTGCAGGTATACGCAATGTCAATTGTAGATTTTTTTTAAACCGCTCACCTGAAAAAAAAAAGAAAAAATGGGAGAAAATACTTTCTTTTTCTGTGGTCTTCATGTAGACTGAGAAGCTCTGTTAACATTGAGCAACATAAGAAGGTACTGATCCACAAAAGACGAACATCAGTACAAGATTTATGTTTTGACTTTATAATATGTATTAGAACAGTCCTTATTGTATATCATAAGCCAGGTGTACCTCATTCCTAACAGAATGAGCCATAACTACAATTGGATGGGATGTACTTTAGATACTACCACACTCCTTGATAATAGTTGGGTTAAGTTGTATTTGTTCCTCCTACTGCAGCTATTTAGAAAAGAATTACACATAAACGTAAATAACTAACAAGCTTTCGCTGATAAAGAAATGTTTACTGAGAAAACAAAGAAGATAAAAATCTAAAGAAGTAAAAGTAAAGTGAAGGCTGCCATTTATGGCTCTCTTACCTTGGCATCTGTCAAATCAAAATTATCTCCACAAATAGTTCCCCAGACATTATGATACCGTACTTCCACTCTTCCTTCCATTTGATTAGATCCATCAGCCAATCGAATTTGTAACGGGGCCTGTACACAAAATATCGGGTTCATTAGTTATTTACATTTGTTAACGGAAACACATTCACTTATGTAACTACAAAGGAACCAAAGAAAGAAGCAGCATTTGTGCAGAACAATAAAGGAAAACTACTTCAAATGTATGTCAAGTTAAGAGGTTATTTTTCAGTGAAGAAACAATTCAAGCTATTCTAAAAGTGAAGAAAAATGAAGAGTGAAAAATTTATTCATTATCAAGTATTTGTCATATGATTTCATGTCATATGGCACACCATGTTAATCATATTGTCATATAGTTTGTCATACCTGGAAACACTACCCATATGACCAACCATATGGTCATATAGTTTGTCATATGGCTAGTGTTGCGAGATAATAACAGGTACGATAGAGAAATTCTATGAGAAGTAAAAACGAGCAATGCTTTGGCAAAAGAAAAATAACAACATCAGAAATAATGTAGATAATGGAAAACAAGAAGGGAAAGCTTTAAAAATACACTTCGCATGAATATTATTGTAATCATGCCTATGCATTCTTGTTCTGTTTATTATTATTTAGGAGATCAGTCAAAATATTGAAATTGTTAGCAAAGGGAATAATGCCATATTCATAGATAATAGTATGTTTTCTAAAATGTATGTTTTCGGTTTATTCTTGGTATACAGAAAATTGTCACCATAATCAAATATGAAAAATGTATGAAAATCAAGTAACTTAAATTTATTTGTATTTATGGTATAATTCAAATAATTGTGGTAGACATATATACTGTGTATGATAATAAATCCAAAAGAAAAAAAAAAGAAAACTTCTTTCGATGTTGCATTGTATTTTAAACTTAGTGTTACTTTAGAAACATTTCAGAAGAATACCACCATCGCCAAGTGCAGAGAAGTGTATTATTATTATTATTATTTATATGCTCGCAGCATATTTTCTAGAAAATATCGTTAGCAATATTTCATCGATAATCAAATACTAAATGCGAAAAATCAAGATTATAATATTACTTTTTCTAAAACAGAAGTTTTTAAATCTTCTGAACAATATAACGTGTGTCGAGATGGACTGAATATGTATTTCTATGTATTTTTTATATTTAACTTTAAAAGCAACGGAACAAACTCCATGTAACTCTTCTGATATTTAATTGCTCGAATTATTTTCCGAGATTCGTGGTACTAATCCTGTAATCGTTGCCAAAGAAGATTTAAACTATTTGTTTTTATAGAAAAATCTTATTTAATCTTTATCTCAGAAGTATCCTCAGTGTATATTATCAATCTTTATTGGTGGATATATTGTAAGTAACCGACACGGGACCTAAATTAGAGAGAATTCACTTTCTACAATGATTTGGTCAATATCTCCTGAACAATAATATGAAATTTATTTTCAATAACTTTGGTTTTATTTTGAACTCTTGAATCCCTGTCAAACCATTTTTTAACCACTGGAAATTCATTAAAATACTGAAAATGTTTTAATTTCTACTTTAATTCATGGTTTACAGCTAAGAGCTTCACTCTTTTCTTGGCAACTTAATAATAGCTACTGTTAAATAGCATAGTCATTTAGTTGAGTTTCGTTCATTGTATGTCATGTACGTACATCTATAAATTTTCAGAGAGAGCTCTCTTCTTTGGACATTAACATTTTCGCGGGCCCTTACCATGGTTAAATATAAGCGATCGCGTTTTTGGATATATACTTTCATTAACATGAAGGGTCTTGATTTTGTGTTTGTACATCATATGGAGAGTACATAGTGTATGCCAAAGAAAGCAACTTCATATCCTCTTTCGGATGAACATTTGATGCTCCCTCGACTGAGGAAAATTCTTCTCGGAGTAATGGTTTTGTGCCCGATTTCTAACATATTGAATTCTAAGCCCAATGAAAGTTAACTTTAAGTAACTAATTTAAGTTTAGCTAATTCTAACCTACATCGTTTTGAATGATCTGAGTGAGTATCTTAAGTCCAGCGAAAAAAGCTTTTCTCGTGGACCTTCTAGACACACAACGTATACTATGTGCAGACACAGTTGTAATAAGAAAGCTATTCGACTCTTGTTACATATGAAGATAACTGTTAGAAATTGTATCACACTACTGCACTTCAATAATATGCTTGCTAATATATTTCATTCTTGCAGAAAAGAATATTATCTATTATAACCATTGGCCGATATGAACATTCTAGAAATCGAATACTTAATTGTAAATAAACGTTTCCGAATTCCTTCTTTCACGAATAAAGTTTTAAATGTGACGATCTATGGCCACAAAATGTTGTAAATGCCAGTAATGTAAACTTACCATACAGTTTTGCCACAACTATTTTTGAAATTTGGTTTCTTTCTGGCGTATTCCTTGGGATAGTCAAGTAGTTAGCGTCACAGATTAGTTATAGTGAGTTCTTTGGTTCAAATCCCGTCGAGGAAGAAAAGAATTGCTAGGATTTGAAGATGAGAAAAGAGGAGATATTCCGATGCATATAATGAAGAGAATGGATATACTCCTTTTAAATAGATATACAAAAACGGCACTATCATATGTGATAATTTTGTTGTACCTGATGGGTTGAAGATGTTTCGGAAATAATACTATCTTCGGTAATGTTGAACGATGTGAAGTTTGTATGATATACTCTCTGTTTTTAATGTTTCAATATCTTATTTTCGTATGCATATTTTCTGTGACGTTTTGGTTCCGATTATATCATTAAACACTGCTTTTCTATGTAAGTTCATTTTATAGCTACAAACTACAAGCTTTGCAAAATAATCTCGGATGTTCATGTTGACATCAGTGAGTTGAGTACAGAATGTATTTCTTACAGTAAGAGTAATTTTGATTTCTAGTATTGTTCTCAAATTTAAAAATTTGTTGTTTAGATGCAGCCTCTGCTGCTCGTACATAACTTCCTATCTATTCTTCTTGTTTTTTGTAAAGCTTACTGTGCCTGTAATTCTACGAGACTTCCCATCTGGGTCCATTTTAACTTGTAGAGAATATAATGTGTTCAGTGCAAGACTTAGGATAATGTTTCTCATTTCTTACCATTTTTACTCTGATTTATTTTTCTATCAGATGTCTTATAGATCTCTACAGTACTCCAAACGAATTATTCCATAGTGATATTACGAAATTGGTTTTTATTATATTATTATTATTATTGATCACGGCGGTGCTAGTGGTGGTGGTGGTGATGGTGTTTCAAAATATGCTTTTTACTTACTTTGCATTGGTTTGCGTCCTCATCACTATTGTCCTCACAATTGTCGTGTCCATCGCATAATTGACTGATTGGTATGCACATTTTGTTTGCGCATTGCCACTGATTTTGGAAACATTCAGAATCTGGAGTACGACACACAACACCAACTGCCTAAAAATAATAAAAAGATTTTCTTACGAGGAACTGGAATGTTAGAATTAATTTTCTTCCTTTTGTTTTACTGGATTAGTTATATAATGGAAATAATGTTGTAATTCGTGTTTCTAAACGGATGTTTTTCATTATTATTTGGAACAAATCTGGTTGAAAGTTGCAATTCTGTCACAGTAAGATGAAAATGGAGATGAAGAGCTTCTTCTTTGCTCAGATTTTCAGGAACGCAATGAATAAACATAGTAAATATTATCAATACTAGCAAAATGATCCCAAAAAGTTAATACAAGGTTAAAAAATTATAAATTATATTTAGGTTTTTTAAATCTTCGTGTATTTCGTATAAAGTGAAAAGCACCAAACAAAACTAAATTTAAAAAAATAAATAACTGCCGTTCCAAAGCTTTCTGTCCATTGTGAAAGTTAAATAGACAATAGTAAAATCAGAAAAAAAAAAAGAGATGAAATATTTACAAAAGATATAACGTCAGGGTTTTCTTTTCTGTTTCTCCTGACAATGTGTACATCATGCAAGTTTACAAGTTAAACGATCATAATTTTAAATTTTGACATGATAATATCGCCTTTCTGCATTAGAAACTGTACAATAAATACGTACTACATCATAGCTGTATTCATGGGCGTCGGTAGGTTAGGTACAACGTGTCAGTCTGTTTCCCATGAAAATCAAATTAGTATCTCCAAAGTGGAAATAACAAGTAAAATGAAATAAAAGAACCAAATTTCGAATCAGAAAGGTATTTTATAATAAGGAAGAAAGTATATCTAGTATTTATATAGTTAAAAAAAATAGTTTAGTTTCAGAAAATATAATTCACTTCCGCATATGTTCCTTAATAATGTCATCTTTTGGAGACATCTCAAAGCTTATTGTTACGTTAAATGAAATCTTAGGGTCCATTATTAGATAAAGATATGAAAGTATCGAAGTATCGCTGAAGTTTTAGTATTCTTTTCAGATTTACGTTTATTTACAATCTATACCGACATTTTCATATCTCTTGAATAATAATAAACTTTCTTTTAAAATGCGATGAGCCTGAGCAACCATTCGGCCAATTCAGCACTAAATCCATAATTAAAAGATTAAAACTAAGTATCAATTGTAATAGTAATGGTCTATATTGTTATATTTCTACTATAATATTAATGACGTAAATCAGCGTTTCTAAACCCTTTTCATCCCGTGACCCCTTTTACCATCCTTTCTAGCTGGCGACCCACAATTTTTATATTTTGTGTAATATTTTATCTGCTTTTCATTTCAAAACATGACAGTTTATTTCCTGTATTTTATAATAAATATCCTAATTATGGTCTCTCACCAGGCGCCTCCCCAGGTGGCCGCGATCTCGAAAAATCTATTAGTAAAGAGCACATATTTCCAGCACAAAAACATACACAAATACACGTGGGTAACTCCGGATGGCAAAACGCTCAACAGATCGATCACGTATTAGTAGATTGAAGAAGGTATATCAATATAATGGATGTTAGGCCTTACCGAGGACCGGAAGGCGACACAGACCATCAGTTAGTGATAACAAAAGTGAGGAAAAAGTTATGCATTGCGAACAGAGAAAGCAAGGGATCAAAACAACTGAAATTCGAAGTTAAACGATTAGATAATCCAAGCGTAAAAGCAGACTACAAACTCGAAATCTCAAATAGGTTCGAAATCTTCGACTCGAGTAGTAATAAAGATGAAAGTAATGGTGAAATAAATGTAAATAAGATGTGGGAGGCAATTCGTGATACAGTGAAGGGTGCAGCGAAGGAACGTGTAGGAGAGAAGAAACAACAGAAAAGCAAACCTTGGTTTGATGAAGAATGCCTTAAACGTAATGAGGAACGAAAACAAGCAAGACAGCGATGGCTAAATAATAAAAGCTAAGCAAATACCAACCACTACAGTAACGCGAAACGAAATGCCACACTCGGGTTCAGAAACAAAAGGCGAGAATATCTGACGCAGAAGATTCAGGAGATAGAGGAAAACGGCAAAATAAATAACATACGAGATCTATACAAAGGGGTAAACTCGTTAAGAAAGGGTTACCAGTCGAGGTTACGGATGATTAGAAATGAACGCGGAGTTCTGACCGCGGATCCGACTAAAATTATCGATGTGTGGAAAAGTTATTTCGACAAACTTCTTAATGTACACAACGAAGAACAAACAGTCAAACAATAAAATTTGACTTCTATACCGCAGAACCGTGGATACTCGAACCTAGAGAGATCGAGGTCGAAAGGTCGATAAAGAAATTTTTAAAAAATCAAATCACCGGGAACAGACAATATTCTAGCCGAATTAATTAAAGTGGGAGGAACGAGTCTAATCAAGGAACTACATAAACTGATAGACGCTATATGGAGAAAGGAATCATTTCCAAAGAAAGGGAAAACCTCAATAATAGTTTCGGTTTGTAAGAAAGGTGATAAATCGGGCTGTAATAATTACCGCCTAATCACGTTACTCCCAACATGTTACAAAGTATTGAGTAATATAATGCTAACTCGCTTAAATGTATACGTAGATGAAATAACTGGAGATCACCAACGTGGATTTAGAAGAAATAGATCCACGTTGGACCAGATTTTTGCCTGAGACAAATCTTGGAGAAGAAATAGAAATACAATGGAACTGTTCACCAGCTATTCATTGATTTTAAGAAGGCTTATGATTCAATTAAAAGGGAAAAGGTATACAATAGATAAATCCTTGTACAATTTGGAATTCCAAAGAAACTTGTTCATCTTGTGAAAATGTGTTTCAGCGATCCCATGAGCAGAGTACGGATAGCTAATAATATGTCAGATAGTTTCAAGATTCGCAACGGATGAAACAAGGTGATGTCTTGTCACCACTACTGTTTAACTTTGCGTTAGAATATGCGATTTTAAAAATAAAAGAGGACAGAAAGGGAATATCATTGAAAGGTTTGAATCAACTGTTCGTGTACGCGGATAATGTACATTAAATAGGGGAAGTTATAGATGCAGTACAGAGTAACACCGATGTCATAGTAGAAGCGTAGGATGAGATAGGTCTACAGGTAAACATAGATAAATCAAAATACATGATAACAAGTCGAGACACAGGGAATGAAGGAAATAAAAACAGAATAATTAGCGATGAGATAGATCATAGAGAAAGTAAACAAATTTAAATATTTGGGAGGATAATGAGGTCACGGAAGAAATAAAAAGTCGCTTAGTATCGGGCAACGTATGTTCCTATTCAGTCCAGAAACTCCTAAACTAGCGATTAATATCAAGGAAATTGAAATTAAAAATATACAGAATGGTTATTCTTCCGGTAATACTTTACGGTTGTGATAGTTGGAGTACGACCCTAACAGATGAACATACTTTACGAGTGTTTGAAAATAAGGCTTTGAGAAAGATATACGGGCCGAAACGGGATGAGATAACTGGAGAATGGAGAGGATTGTGTAATGAGACCAATAATACCAGAACTAAGAGTAACTTATAAAGGTTGTGATCCTGATATAGTCCTCACGTTGCTGCTGTGCGGCCAGCTAGACACACCTTTACTCTTAATCTCAGGGTTGCTTTCATGGATTACCTCCGATGTAATTATAGATTGAACACGTAAAATCTAGCTATGAACATGCCCCAAAGCTACACCGTAGTGCGACGTTGGGAGGACAATATTAGAAGGTATATTCGAGAAGTAGGTTTTGTGTTGAAAACTGTCTTGATCTTGCCCAGGATAGCTCCCGATGGCGAACGTTTGTTACTACGGTGATGAACTTGCGAGTTCCGTAAGCCATAGAGTAGGTAAGTAAGTAAGTAAGTAATATTATTCAAACTATTGAACAAATTACACTATCTTCAGTAATGATAAAAACAGCAAGCAAAATAAAATACTTTCTTTGGGATTTATTAGTTTGAATCAACAAAACCTTAGTTAATATATTTTACCTCCCCTCGCAACCCCTTGCACACATCTCTCGATCTCCTGGAGGGTGGCGACCCCCAGGTTGAGAAACCCTGGTCTAAATACATTAATAAAACATAGGAAGAAAAAAGATAATGATATGGTAAAACTGATAATACTGTAAAAAATAACTATCCTACTGGAGAAGCAAGGTCAGATTGATTACAAACTAAAAATTATGTAAGTGTGTTGTAATAATTACTATTCTACCTAAGGTTTCCTTAGTTGGATTCTTAATTCCCAGAACGTTATAAAATCCAAAGTATAAAGTGGGTATTTACATGACAAATTTTCCAGAAAATATTTACAGTATAATTTACTCATTAAAAATTCTTCCAAACATTGTTTGTTCGTTTTTTACTTCATGACTGGAAGAGTACAATATTAAATTGAGTTCACCAAAATTATAAGAATAATAGCAATAAAACTGAATTTCGTACTGAAGTTCTAATAAAACATTTTTGAACAGTCTCAATATGATCTGTAAAAGTTTTGTGGAATAATAAAATATAATAATTGTTGAATATTCAAGCTTGGACTTTACAAGTGTCTTGTAAAGTAATAAGTTTAATTCGGGTAATATTTCTCCTTTGAATATATATGTAACCGATTTGTCTTCTAGCTTCAACTATAATGTTCGAAACTTGTTTATTGAATTTAAATTTATAATCGAATATTACCCCTAAGTCCTTTATAAATTGTACTTTTGTTATTTCTCTATTCATAAGGTAATATTTAAGTGCGACGTAATATGTCTTATGAGTAATAGTAATGTATTTGCTTTCTGAGCATATTAATATTTATTTTACTGATTAGACACCAATTTTCTACTTGAACTAAATCAACTTGCATTTTAGATTTTACACTTTACATTTTAGGTTGAGGTTCCATTATTTGGAATAGTTCTTATTTAGTCTTTCTCACTTTAAAACCACATTTTACATAAACACTTTAATTACAGACGAAGTATGCTAATACTACTTGTTCTCTATGAAACGGTTTAGAGCAAGGACTACGTTGCCATCTTAATAATAGTAGATGGAACGTATGCAATATTTAAATCTTTGTGGACACTTATTTGTTTTGAATGTAAGTATCGAAGAAAACACTTGACAAAATCTATGAGGAAACACAAGCAACTTTCTCTTGGCCCTCCGCACGAAATCTTCTGGTGACGCCCATGACTGTATTCGAAAGCAAAGCGCATTAAATCCGACACGGAGGCCCGTTCGTGAATGCCCATATCGATTGTTGCTTAATGAAAGTTACTACTTGTTTTATTACGATGTGTAAATATGTATTAATGTATGCTAGGAGGGCATTTTTATGTACCATGTTTATTATGAAATAGATACCTGCTATTTTAGTAAAGAAACCGTACAAAGCCTTGAAATATTAGATAAAGCCTGTCAAAGAAAAGGAGAGAATAATAATAAAGGAGATAATAATCTCTCATATATTTAACGCACCGTAAGTGACGTCCTGGCCACAAATAAGTGTTATTGGGTGCAATAATAATAGCATTTGTCTAGGCTAGAGCATCCGAGGCTGAGCAATAACTTACCTTCTTCTAGTCAGGTTTGTAGAACAGCTATTTATGCGGGGGAAGCAAGCATGAATTAAGGGGGCAATGAGTGCACTCAAGAGGATAGAGACGTATTGTGCTGTTAGGTTCTAGGATAGGGTATTCATCTAATACACAAATGAAACTCGGGAATTGGATTGCGTATAGAACTAAGTTTTATTCTTTAAATCATAGGTTAAAGGAATAGACGTTGAGCACGGACGCTAGATATTGAAGTTAACCAAGTACCACAGAATATAGAGTCACCATATTTAAGATAGATAAAACATAGTCAAAGATCATGCAATTAATTGGTTTCCAACTAACCTGAATATAGAATGTAGAAATAGTCTAAGATGTTAGATGCGACACACGCAGAGTTCTTGGAGATCAAAGACAGACAAAGCCGGACCTAGTCACATGATGTTGAAGTTCTATATTAGATAGCCAAGGATAACAGAGCTGAGTTCGGTCGGCAGCACCAAGTCTATTGTCACTAACAGTGGACGAGCAGTTGGGGTGGTAACGAACGATCTATTGATAACAGTTCATAACACTTCATAACAAAGCATCAAACGTCATGTCTTTTATGTCAAACTCGATATCGGTGTTCCAATCACAGTTCACTTCTCCATGAGGTGTGTCCTCACAGAGCACCAGTACAATTGAGTCGACCTTTGCTTTTGCTGTGGTTTTTCATACTTCGTCGAGCTGAGCAGGGTGGACTTTAACATGCTATGTGCAGGTAATCTTTGTAATGCTAGCCTAAGTTAACCTTCGATCTGCAACGTAAACTTGTACTTTGACTAAAGAATATGTAATTCGTAACATTCCGTTCTGTCGATTAAATATATTTTTCTGCATCTGTCTCCTGAATTTATGAATGAAATTCTAGATACAAATTGTTGTTGGAAACCAAACTACCTTTTACTTACAACATAATATTGTTTTTAATAAATGACTTCGTAGTTCTTCGTTTGTGCCCTATTCCTTAAAACTAAAAGCATATTTATTTTTGTATGACACATTTACAGAATGAAATAATTCCCGTGATATACCTCCCGACATAAGCTATATACGGTATTAGCAAAAAGATGTTGATTTAAACTCTACTTCTTAATTCTTAGAGTCCGCTTCGAGAATATCAAGTTGTAGCATTTTGATAAGAGGACTGGGATATTGTTTAGTCAGCTACGTGAGATTACTTCCAACACCGGAAAGATTCTGCTACAATAATGAGTCAAAGCAATCATCGTGTGAAAGAATGTGAATTCTACTAGCTGATCACACTTCACAGTTTAGAAGGATACACATTGAACTAATAGTAAGATGTGTTTTGAGAAACTATGCTTCAAAGTTCATCAGCAATATTGATATATTCGCGAAGATAAAAGATGGGAAATAAAGTTGTATATTATAATTTAGTAACTGACATGTTTGCGCAAAGCTATGTACTTACGCTATCAACTCCCCTTTTGATCTATTATGGAATGTAATACACTAACCTGTCCTAACGTTAAGTTTCAGTATTGAATCTTCCTCTGAGATATGAACGCAAATAAATACAACATATGTTTAAATCAAGGACCTACGTTAAATAATATTTATACCGTTTAGAAAATAATTACAATGGCTGAATAAAGTAAAGGTAAGCTGAACATTAAATTATTTCTTTATTTAAATTTTACTGGAGTTATAAGTGTTCATTTCCACGAGAAAGGTTTAGTACTAAATTGAATCGTGAGGTTATTGACTTAATGTGTGTATTATAGTGCATAAAAGATCAACTGAAGTTGATAGAGTAAGTACAACGTTTTGACATACCCTCTCTTCACAAGATCTGTTGACGTGCTTTTAAGAAAACAACTCAAAGAGCTAAGTCTTTCAGTGTTTCTTATTGGAGCAATAGATATTAATTCAAGTTAGAGAAACTCAGATCGAGTTCACATATCGCCTTTTGGAACCCAATTTGTGCTACAATTAGTATTCATATAAAAGTAAATAGCATATTGTCTAATGCTCGAAGTTGAAGTAGCTATTGGAAATTGTTTTGTTATGTTAAATTTAAGAGCAACATATCTGCAAGTCTGTTAAGCTGTAGATATTATTAATAGCAATTTACGAAAATGGATAGTTATTTACATGACTATTTAGTAAAATAACTTACATGTTTCAAAACATAGAATATTACCATTTAGCAAATCGTATTATTTACATGGAATAAATCTCTATGGAAGTAATCTAAGCTAAATAAAAATTGATAAACTAGTCATAATAAATATATGTTTGTAATATAATATATATTTCCAATTATCTTCAGTGCACTATATTATACTGAAAATTCTCACGTTTCGTTTAAAATCATAAATATCATCGTGAGCGGTCAAACATGAAACTAAATGCATACCTTATCTTAATAACCTATGTTAGTTAATTATTTGAACTATACTGAAATGGACAGGATTTTCGAGTAATAAATTTGTACATTGTTATAATGCAATAATTTTCTTACTCTTGGAGATATATCAGACCCCCGCACAGTCATAAAGGTTTTCATATGCTTAAGATCATGAAATATTTTTTTTTTGTTTTTAGGGTAAAATACTAATTGAATTATACTGTCTAACCCCTCTCCGAGGAAGTTTATGATTTTAAACGAAACATCAGCATTTTTAGTTAATATAGTGCACTGAAGATCATTGGGAGTTAACTACGTAAGTACATATTTTTAAAAGACCTTGCTAATAAATAGTTTTACCTTGCTAATAAATATCAGTAAAATATCAGCAGTCATAATAAATTTAAGAAAGAATATGGGAAGATATTCCCAGTGAGATTCTGAAACTCGTTAGATGAATATTTATGTAATAATTTTTAGTTATTTTATTAATTTATATATTTCAAGTTGGTAGATTCTAATTTTTTGTATTCATGTACGTAAAAATTGTGTATGTATAGCTTTGTTGCAGAATTAGATGTTAAAAGTGGTTCGATGATATCAAATATAAACCTCGTCAATGTTATTAACATGTTACATATAACGTAGAGTCAACAAGCCACAATAGAAGCAATATCAATACCAATGCTTTGATTTCACAGTGTTCAAATATGAAATAAAATATCTAGGGGTTTCTGCCAAAACTTTCCAGTGGTAAAATAATGTATACATATTCGACAAGCTTAAACTCTCAAATATTACAGATTTTCTACGTCTTCCAACATTTTAGGTATCAATATTTAATGTGCCTAAGAAAGAGACAAATACCCTCAAGTTGGAATATTGCTATCATTATTTTATTGTACAAGAAAGGGGACAAAGAACGCGTCGAAAACTACAGACCAATTAGTTTACTGTTAGTTCTATACCAAATGTTCATCAGAGTTATTTTGAATCGTATTGAGCGAGACTTAGACTTTTACCAGGCAAGGTAACAAGCCGGATTTCGTAGTGGATGTAGTACAATGGACCACATACAAACATTGAATGAAGTTATGGAAAGGACTAATGAATATGTTTGGGATTCATAGATTTTAAAAAAGCTTTCGATTCGGTCTCCTTGTCAACAGTACTTAAATTACTTGAACATCAAGTCATCGAAAGTGCATACATCAAGTTACTCCGAAACATTTACTCGACTGCCACTTCTGTCATTAGATTACATCTAGAAACTGAAAATTTTAAAGTTGGAAAAGGGGTAAGGCAAGGAATTCAATTTCTCCAAAACAGTTTTCTGCGGTCTTGGAGAGAGTGTTCCAAACTTTTAACTGGGATGAAGTTGGAATAAAAATTAATGGCAAATATCTTCATCACCTACGGTTCGCTGATGATACAGTCATGTTTGCTTCAAGTGCAGAAGAACTACAAACCAGAAGAGAAGAACTAAGTAATGAGAGTTCGAAAATAGGTCTTAAAATGAATTTAAGTAAAACAAATGTAATGTACAATCAACATGATGAAAAGAAGGAAGTAAAGATTAACGGAGAGACAATAGACATAGTTGATGAGTATGTTTACCTAGGCCAGCTCAAAACATCGAATGCCAAGTTGACTGATGAAATAAATAGAAGATGTAAAATGGCATGGAGTTCGTTTGGAAGACTACGCTTTATTTTCAAAAGCAAACTGCCAATATGTCTGAAGCGCAAAGTTTGTAATCAATGTGTTTTACCTGTGTTGATGTACGCCTGTGAAACTTGAACATTGATTGCGCAACTGACTCAAAGATTGTGAGTCACACAAAGAACATGGAGAGATGCATGCTAGGAATAACCGGGAGGGACAGGAAGACAAATTAATGGATTTACGTACAAACAAAGGTAGAGGATGTAATCAAGACTGCGAAGAAGATGAAGTGGATATAGACCGGTCATAAAGCTAGGCGAACAGATGGAAGGTGGACGACAAATGTACTACATTGGATTCCTAGAGAAAAGAAACGACCTAGACGACGTCCAAATGTAAGATGGGTAGATGAAATCAAGCGTTCTTCAGGAGTTACATGGATGAGGATAGCAGCAGACCGAGATATGTGGAAAGAAAAGGGGGAGGGCTTCATCCAGCAGTGGATAGAAAATTGCTGAATATGAAGTTGATGATGATTTAATTAATAGTTGCATATTTTAAAATTGCTAATCGTAAAGCCATTAAGGCATTGCAAGTAAATTGTTACAAATCGTTTTGGATTATTTTCTTTTGATTTTAAATTCTATACATAATTAAATATATGCTAAGCCATTCTTTTAAATTAATAACTTCCCTGTAATATAAATTTTCAAACAGAAATTGTTCTGGTATGACTAGTGACTTTGTTCACTGTTTTTGCCGTCGTGTGAGATGCCTGCATTGTCAATACTATAGAACGTAGTAGCTTTCGTGTACCATTGATAGACTGCTATGTAAAACCAAACCGTTGTATTATAATATGCAATAGCTTACAAAAGAGATTTCATAGTTTTCTGCACTACACATTACTTCGCAAATCTTAATCTTTAACTATACTATATAGATAAATTTACCTCATTCTCGCGACAGTCATGATTTCCCCATCCTTCAAATTCGCAATGTTGAATTGATGTCTCGTTGCCCAGACACTCAACTCCATCCATCATGTAGATACCATTTCCTGATCCAAATCCGGAGCGAGGAACGACTTTCAGAGCTCCCAAATCAAAACCAAGTTCCCGACACACCACTGTAGCTTCTTTCATTCCAAAGAGATCATCACAAATCACCCCCCAGGAATCATTCACTGAAAATGGAAAGCAAACTCTTCATAATTATTATTGAATTCTTTTTGAATAAAGAAAATAATAAAAAATTCCTTAGTTCTCAAAATCGATTCACGTAAAAATCATAGAATAAATTCATAATACAAATGATATAGCAAGTTATATTTTCAATCCTACATTACAGGGCTCTTTAAGAGAACAAGTAGTAGCAATATAAAGAAAATTATTATTTGATAATGTATAAAGTAATAATAATAGAGACCATATGACAAACACTGGTATAGTACAATCAGTGAGCTTCGCGAAAATGTGTGTGAATGTCATATATGGAACAGCCTAAGGGCGTGGGGTGCATGTTGGATGGAAGATCGTGCATGCAGATCCGCGCATGCGTGGGCTTCGCGAGGAATGAAGCTCTAGGAAAGAGTACACTGATAACGGCAGACGTGCTTTCAGTTTCACAACATTCAACGTCAAAACCATCATCTCCATGAACATGTCACAGCTGAAACGGCGTTCCATAATTAAGTTCTGTGTTAAATTGAGCAAGATAACAAGAGAGATAGGTTGGATGATGTAACAAGTGTATCAAGTGAGATTGCATCTCATGAGCACGTATCTATGACTGATATCAACTGCTCAAACAGGGACAAGTATCTTTGGAGTACGATGAACGTGTGGGTAGACCTGTAACAACTAACAACAGGAACGACGGCATCCTCGCTTGATTGTTGACTAATTGGCGGAGCAAGTTGGAATTTCGCATGGAACGTGTCACAAGATACTCCAAGATGATTTGACTATGCGTTGTCACATGGTTCCCAAGAAGCTTACAATAGAAGAGTAAGACGAAAGATCAATCATCATTTGTGATCTTATCGACACACGCGGACATTCTGAAGAGAATTATTACAGGAATGAGTCCTTGTGTTACCTCTAACAAAGTCCTTCAAATTAGGAGGCAGTCAACGTATTGGAATTCACTAAATCCCTCCCCAAAAACAGACATTCCGTGGAAACAGATCAAAGGGAAACATAATTAATCGTAGGGATATTTTTTGTGTTCATGGCCTTTATCATCACGAATTCTTCTTACAAGGACAAACCGTCAACAAAACAATATACAGGGACATTCTTGGCCAACTAAGAAACTTTATTCGCCACTAACACCTTACACTAGGGAAAGGAAACACTTGGATTCTGCACCACGATAATGATCCCGCACATGAGACCATGCTGGCAACCGACTATCTGTCACAAAACAATGGGCACTGGTTTTCCACAACGGCCAAATTCTCCCCATTTCACAGTGGGACAAAACGTCGATGTAGCGGGACAAAATACATTTTTGACAACGTTTGTAAGTTGTTTAATTTTGTACTTATTGTGTTGCTTTAAGTCCAAGTTAATTGTTCTAACGCTTGCTAAGTTCCTCATAGAAGATATCTCAATGCTACATGCCACATCTGTAGTTAGCAAAATAGCTCTGCAGACAGCTCAGAGTGTGGAAAGTTGAAGGACGTGTTGTTCTAACCCTAACGGATGGAGTTTTAAGATTGGAACTGACTATTGTTACTGAAGGTTTGTATAATTTGTCTGATGTATTGAAAAAATATTACTGTAATATTTGTCTGCAGCTGCAGTTTTGTTTATGGTGATGGAATTGATAAAATTAATGACATCCACTAGGTTTGTGTTGACTTATGAAAAAAATATAACGAGGTAAGATTGATAAATAATTTCATGAATGTAGTATAATGCTCCTACATTCATGCAGTAGAATTAGAACTTGCACCAAAGTGCTCCTTTGCTGTACACGCAGTATGTTTCATGGAAGATACACAGGTATATTATGGATATTGAAACTGACACGTTTATCTGATTGACCTGAAGCATGTGCCTCACATTGAAGACACAAATGGGAATGGAATGGGAGATGTTCACAACGTTGTTTCATCTGCGGGGCTACTCCTAAAACCATGAACGAAAACAGAGGTGAATGATGCACCAGACATAAGTAAATACAGATTTGGTCTATCTACTTTGCATGCGTGGATCAGGTTTTTCGAATGTCTCCTGCACATTTCCTACAGACTAGAACTGAAAACCTGGAAGGTTAGGCGAAAAGAGCATAAGGTTGCCATGAAGAAAAGAAAAGCGGAGATAATTACACAGTTCAGACAGAAAATGGGTTTGATTGTTGATCAGCCATTACCTGGGGGGTAAAGGTAATTACAATGATGGAAATACAGCTTGCCGCTTCTTCGCAGATCCTGAACTATCGTCGACTATCACTGGAATTGATAAGGAGCTTATACACAGATTTGGGACACTTTTGAGGGCGATGTCGTCTGGGTACCCCATAAATACTGAGGTATTTGAATCATTTACAAAAGAAACGAGGCGCATGTACCTGCAATTATATCCCTGGTTTTATATGCCACCCTCAGTACACAAAATTCTCATACACGGTGGTACTGTCATACAATTTGCACTACTGCCAATTGGAATGCTGTCGGAAGATGTGCAAGAGGCTAGAAACAAGCATTTGAGAAAATTTAGTCTTGGATGTTCACGGAAATGTTCCAGACAGACAACTATGGAAGACGTGCTGCATCGTCTTTTGATCACTTCTGATCCGTTAGTTACATGTATTCAACTTCTCCCATCAACGAGCAAGAGAAGTGCCCTACCCACGGAAGTTCGCAGCTTACTGCATCAAAGAGACGCGGCATCACAGAAAAATGAAGATTTGAACTATCTTATGATTCTGACTAGTGACTAGTGCTGATGATGGTGATGAGTGAAGAGACAAAGAAGAATTGATTGGGTCTAAAATAATGATGTATAATTGTTGTGTGTGTGTGTGCATTTTAATGTCGAGGAAAGTACAGCTATTTCCCTCAACGTTCGTTCGCTATAAGGATGAGAGAATCTTGTAGCCTTTATTTACTACTTTTAGTTGTTATAACAATATATCTTCGTGTTCTGTGTTTATCATTTGTACCAGCAGCAGTTCCCGACTCACAGTGTGTATTGATTTCAGCAATGTCATTCTGTCTGTGACAATTCGGCAATAATAGGCTAGAAATTGTCCACACTCATGAGTTAAGATTGAATTCATTATACTACTGAACATAATCACTATATTTTGTACCTCATTACATAAAACCACCTTTCACATTGTAAAATAATTTTGTCCCGCTAGTTTGGCATTCTGTTCCACTGTGATTTGGCTCCACCCGATTGTTACCTCTTCGCAAGCATCGAGAAACTGCTAAAGTACACGAGATTAGCAAATTCACAAGAATTTGAGGTTGTTACAATGCCAGCGTTTCAGAATCCTTTCCAAAATGAAAAGGAGGTTACTCCTAAAGTCAAGTGTAGCGGAAACCTCAGTGAGCAAGTATGCTTAAACTTTAACAACTCGGAACTTATTGACTATACTTTATGTATGTTTATTATGTAGATTGTAACAGGACGAGTGACCATAACCTTGTACGAATGACCATTACTCACACAAATAATAGTAGTTTTATTTTAAAAAACGTAAAAACACCCGTAGTTTTTTTAAAGCAGAAACGTTCAATTTCGGAGCGGTATCATCAGAAATGACGCAATAGCTCGAGAAATAATGACGTGGGACGTGCCCGCTTATCAAATCTCAATTATAGTTCTCCCGAAGGATTATATTTGAGAAAAAAGTTTGTGAATTTGAGAACGATCATAAATATTAAATCTTAATGTATTGGCGTCGCTTATATTTAGTTCTTGACATTGTAATGAAAGATTATCTATACTTTCTTAACTGTTTAGATAATCTATAACTATACTTACATATTTTAATTTGTAACTGAGTAAAGGCCTGTTTAGTTTAAATCATCGAAAAGAAGTTTGGTAATTTCAAATGTTATTATTAAGTAAGTTTCCTCGAGGACTTGAGATTAAATATTAACTGGTAAATAATTTCTTATGAAATGTGTTTCTGGGTTGTGATTTCATCGCCGTTACGTGTTACTGTCTTACTTGAATAAAAACTAACTTCTATAAGAGACTGTGTGGATATATTTCTGGTTCTTAATTCCTGAATGGGATGTCAGCACTATTATTATAGTAATGACCTTACCTAACGAAACCCAACAGTGAAAGTTGATAAACATAAGGTTTGATTTTTAACTGAATGATCGCCTTTAATTGCGTTACATAAATATTTATTAACGAGGAACTGCAATAGCCATGAAATAATTAACCAGCTGTCGTTGGAAGCTTCAAATACAATTAGTAATACCTCTAGGGTATCGTATTTTAATTTCAACTAGTTTCAGTAACCTTAATTGATAAGCTTTCAAAATAAACGTATGGGAGACCGCGATACCTTTGAACACTTTTAGGATGTTTCACTTAATTTTAGATTTTTTCTTCAACTATGGCCATATCTGTGGAATATCACTTGAGAATAGTTTTTCTCTGTCATTTATTACTTGTACTATCTATCTGTATGTATGACTATTTGTTTGTCTACTACCTCTCTTGCTCATGCGCTCTCTCTCTCTCTTTCTCTCTCTGATTCATGCCCGTTCTTCCTAATTCCCGTTTTGCCTAAAGGCCCTCCAGTACTTTGTAGAAAATATTTTCTATGATCTTATCTTTAAGCAGAACGGGAATTCCCGTTTTGCCTAATCTTTCGAGACAGGGAATATTATGCAGAGAGTTTTTTTTTTTAAAGGAAAATGCAGCTCCAAACTACATGCCTCTTAGCGTGTTTTTATGCAGTTCTGAACCCATATTTTTTCGGATTTCCAGTAGTTTATTTCCATCATTCTAAGGCTCGCAATACTTAAAAGGTGCCACAGTTTACATCCTCAAGACATGTTTGGTCATATATTAAACACTGGCCATTACGACAATGTTGAAGCAAGAAGAACTAATGTCGAAGGGTGGCAGACTAAATTAAACAGAAAGTTAACAAAAGAACATACCATTATTTTTACATTCGTGCAGCTTCTACAACAGGAACAGAGTGAAAATGAAGTTTCTCTGTTAATGTTGAAGGTAGGAAAGAAACCGAAGGAAACAAAGCTTAAATATAGGCGAGTTCAACAAAAGGTCAAATCACTTAGAAGCAGGCTGGAATCGCGTGTAATGGACTTGGTGGCTTATGTGGATGCGGTTGCGTACTGTTTACATTTATGGTGAGAGCTTGTGTTAAATTGTATTGGTTATATTGACGATATGTATTTTGTATTGGTGCTATTTACATTGATAATGTAAGTATGACAATATAAGTATCTATTATACTATTGTATGTAGTATAGAGTCATGTATTCTTATAGAAGACAAATCACCTAATAAAGTGATGCCGAGAAAGATGTGATGTAAAAGACAAGGGCTCCTTTTTAAGGGCCTCCTTATGCATCCTCTTGCATTGTCTGTTTAAGATGCTAATGTCTTGAGCATGTAAACTGTGATACCTTTAAAGTACTACGAGCCTTAGCATGCTGGAAATACACTACTGGAAATCGAATGAAATTTTGTTGTGAAATCACTTGATATTAGATCGAAGGAAGTTTGTTTTGTATTCAGTTCAAATGTCAAGCGGTTTTCTTGCAACTGAGTCCATTAATTTTCCATTTCTCTGCAGGTATTTAAAAAATCGCATTCATCTTTACAAAAGTACATGTGAATAATACTACTAATAACAGAACTGTATCCTAGTCATTTTTTTGGGAAGAACAAGTAGAATAACATCCAAAATGTATTACGAAACTTTAAGAAATAGTTATTCTTCTTTCAAAATCTGTTAGAATTACTAAACAGCTTATTACAGCCAATAAAATATAATATGGGCTCCAATCTGTATAAAAACACGCTAGGAGCCGTGCAGTTTAGAGCTGCATTTGCCTAAAAAAAAATCATACCCGGTATAAAATTCTCTGTCTCGAACTACAAAGTGCTGGAGGGCCTTTAGGCAGAACGAGAAGACCCCCTCTATCTCTCTTTCTTTCTTTCCTTCCTTCCTTCTTTCTTTCTTTCCTTCCTTCTTTCTTTCTTTCTCAACACCTTCTTTCCATAATCAGTTCATGTCAAAAGTAAATGCATTAAATGTTTAGATTTAGATTTTTCTTATATAATAAGATTACATCCGTGTTGTTCAGAGGTACATTACCTTCATGTTCATTTGAATAAATGTTGTAACTTTTAATTTTAATAGATAATTTAGTTTATACATTAAAATCGCTAAAATACAGATTGACACAACCTTTATCGTACATCCAAGTAAAATGTTATTATCTCTGTCTCTCATTATTTCTAGTCTACAGTTGTTGTAGATAGTTATATTTTCCAAATCTATTGTTTAATATTCCAGTGTAAATTGGCTTTCCAGCTGCGTTCTGGTTTTAGTTTAACAAACAAACGAACAAATTACTTTTCTGCTAAGAAATATGTAACCTTCACGTAACTCAAAAGTGATAAACGCTAAGTAAACGAAATTAAGAATTTTTATCACATATGCACAATTACATTACAAAGGAACAATGCCTAAAAATGGTCGTTTAATGATATTCTTAATATTATGCTATCGATTAATTTTGTTTCTCTATTTACTTTATATCTTTAACCCTAATACATATTTATCAGTTACTTTCAGTTGATTTACTTTCATTAAGCATGTTTTGAGAGATTTTAAAGCTTATGTTTGTTGTGATAAATTCTTCCCTAATTTATGAAATATCTAGAAACAAATCCTTATTCTTATCTTACCTTTAACTTCTATTCGTCCTTCAGAAGGAGTTTCTCCATCCACAAGTCTGATTTCGAAACCCTTAAGTGCTGTACAATTAGTTTCGTCCGATCTATCTCCACAATCATTATTTAAATCACAAACCTGGAAGTAATATCTCTATTGTTGAATGTAAACTAATTACGTAATATATATATGAATTACAAAGATAGAAATACTTGAATTTGAGTTTCTGATTTACAACTTGTTTGTGTAGAGCTAGGGCGTTAGGCAAAATAAATTTGGATTTGAATTTTATGTATGGCCTTTTGACATCTCAGACTCAGGTCGGGATGGAATGGAGAGAAATATTCGGACACGCTTCTAAAAGCACAAAGCAAATGTTACAGTTTCGGAGTTCGAATAGCTTCTTCAGATGAAACACTAATCAACACTATCAGTTCATAATAAGCACCAGAAGGCCAAGAGGTAGAAAGGAAAGGAAAATACTTTGCCATATTGTACATATGTTTTAAATCTTTGCTGAAATATTCCGTAGTCTCTGTGCAAAGAATCAAAACATTTTATAGCAGTAAAATTATAAAATTTTCGCTTGTTCTCTTCTATCTATTCATGTCTTATTCATTTTAATGAATAAAAAACCTGGCCTCAATTCATGAAGCCCTTAATGTTGTAGTATTTCATAATAACGCGATCAGCTTACTAAATTAAGGTTGGATGTCCTAAGATGCAGGAAAATTTAAGTCTATAATAATACTTTTTTTTTTTTTGATGAAAGTGAATGCTGGAAGTAAACTGCAGGTTCCAAATCATATTCACTACTTAATTTCAGATGAAAATGTTCAACACAAAGTTCTTCCTAAATTTGATTGGGTTCTCTGTGTTACCTATCTATAGAAGGGACAATAGAAGTTGACAATATTTACCTCAGAATTTTCCAAGATATTTTTTTTTTCATTCAGAGTTCTGTTAAACACACTATTTGTCTGTTACAGAGATTCTTCACTTTCTTGTATGTTTATTTCTAGGTGCAAATATATAAATGCTAGGTTTCTCATAAATTATTGCTTGATTTGCCGCTTGAAATGAACATTTTACTACAATTGTTATAAGTATTTCGAGTGATTAGTACTGATATTATTCACTATGTTATATTTTCATCCTGTCTTCACCACGAAAACCCTGACGTTGAATATCATATTTTAATCTATTTCATTGAGAAGATATGTTGGAAGACAGCCAGTAAAGATTTGTGCAGAAAGACTACGTTCCCAACAATTCCTCCTTTTCATCTAAAACACTGGATATGTGGGTACTTATACTAAACTCGTAATGCTGTCAGGCGACGAAGGTTGGAAACTCACTCCTCTTCTTGTATTGAGTTACCCGTGCTTCTCTTACTCAAAATTATTCGTCGTTTTAAGTCCAGTAACTCAATACCGTGCTCCCGTTCCGAATGTAAATAATCTAATTGCTAGTATGTCGATCCACGTGTAGCAGTGATGTGAGGGACGTCATGGTTAAATGGAGTTAAGCGAATTGAGAAGAATTAAAGCTGGAGGGGCGCAGTTGTGAGCTGAGGGAGGGGAGACAAGCAAGTTTTGTCTCTGTGTTTAGGCATTTGGTACACACGTATCAAGCAGTGTGGAAACTGAAGTACTTTAAGGTGGGGGGAAATTTGTATTTCAATACTTATTGAGCCGTTTTGCAATACCTTCGTTCCAGAATTGTCTTATACCTTCTGCTATTTTATTTTCATACATTTAGTGTATGTTTTTATGCTTTTCACTGCATGAATTTCATTTGGGGGATACTTTGAATTCTGTCCCTACATTTCTTGATTTATTGTTATATACTCATTTTAATAAAAGTAATCACAAATACGTCAATATATACCCACAAACAAATTTTACAAAAATATCAAAACTAAAAGCACGAATCACAAACGTTATTGTTTCATCACGTAACTTTATTTATTTACTGAACGCACTCTCTTTTTTCTGAATATTGATAGTTATGAATATAGCTTCAAGAATATATATAAAGTACGAATAAGTCAGTCATAATATATACTTTCTTCTAAAGTAATAATTTGCGGACCCCCATGTTAGGTCTTGTATTCGAACTTCCTATTTTCAATTTCTAAAAGTACTGAACAATCCAAAATAATACTAAGATTTTGGAAAGCTAATATTTACTAACATCTATGAAATTAATTTATCCAGATTTGGTTTAGGTCATTTGATAAATATTCTTAATTATTATGTAGGCTGCTTTCCAAATTTATTGTTCTCATTTTACTGTTCTTTTAAAATATATTTTAAATATGGACATTATTACTAATTCCTCTCAAAACATATTTAGTTGGGTTCCTTTCTTTTAGGCTTTCTGGTGTTTCTTCGTCCGAAAGTATATTTTAGCAAGTCCCCAAACCCACAAAGACATGAAAAATAAAGAAGTTCAAAACCCGTAAAGGCAATTGATAAATAGGGATTATGTAGTTAAGATCTGTTGTTTAAACCTGTCTGTAAAACTCAAATGATCCTAATAATAATACAATAACAGAAAACATGTTGGATATCTTTAGAAGTTTCAGTTCGAATATGAGCGTCCGTTTCTCCAGAGCCATTGAGTTCTTTCAACAAGATCTGGGTGATATAAACGAAGATCAAGAAGAAATACCTCAGCAAAATATAAAGAATTTACCAATCAAAAAATGTAATTACTGTTTTCCATATTAAAATAGAAATTAAAGAACTTATAGTGAATGTTTGGAGGCTATATCCTTCTTATTAGATATATTTCTTTAACACATATGCGAAGATTTGTGGACAAGAGTATTCTACTGATTTTATTCATTAATACAGTAGTACATTTCGTAGGTTTGCTTGGTATTATTGACTTTGTTCATTCATTGACTTTGGTATTATTGACTTGGTGAAATGAGACATGAAATGAAACAGTGCCAGTTCTATGCATTTTCCTTCTATATGTTTAGAAAAAAATATTTAATGATCGTAATGTCAATGACAATGCTGTGTATTATTATCCAACGTAAGACCATTAATTTTAATGAATTACCCAATAATGTTTTGAAACTCAGTACATTCTGAAGCTAGTCATCTGTAAAGTCGGAAGAGCAAATCCCCGTTTGCCTTGTGCCGTGGAATTCACAGTACCTCTGACAGTTCAAATTTCTGCAGATCCTCGCCATCATCTTGTTTTAATTTTAATTAATGTATTTTAAGGCCTTTAGGCAACTATGGCTCAGGCCGTGTGGATGATGATGGGATGAATTGGTGGAATGAAGAAAGTGGGAGGAAACGGGAGCACCCCGAGAAAACTCACGCACACGGTGTTTGTCCACCACACAGCCCACATGGCATGAGCAGGAATCCATCCGACGACCTCTAGCACCAGAGGTGAGCGCTCTACCAACTCAGCCACCGGCCGTGGCCCTTTTATGTCTTGTAATTCAGGAAGTATAAAACTGACTTTTGTTAATCAGTTTTGAAATTATCAAACAAAAACAACACACGCTGCACACAATACAACATTTTTTATAGTGTAAGTTAGCCATGATTGATTTCAAACATAAATGTCATTTCAACATGAAATTTTCCACGTAAATTATCTTTCAATGTTTGTTAAAATATTCTCTTTCTACAAATGTCGACATCCAACACATCCTTTGATGGAAGTACTATTACTTGCCCTTTTAAGTGTACCTGAGTTATTGAAAGCCTTCAAAGTATGGTAGTGTCATACAATCTCTCTCTTTATGACATCAAATAATCTAAAAATCATTAATCACACTGCATTAACTACCAACGTAATGAACAATGAATCTAACACGCTGGACAGTAAAACATCTGATGGTCCTGACTATTCAAAAATATTGGATATGTTACTGTCCGATAATACTAATAAGTCACTGCTATAAAATTTTATACTGCCTTCTTAGTTCAAATTTCATTTCAATAATTTGAATATAATAATTATTTCAATTTTTTTAATTTTATTTTTGTAATGTAAAGTTCATCCTTTATTTGACGTTCATCAATCTATTAACAAGTTCCTTCCCTAGAAACCACAAAGAAAATAAGGGTCCGGGAAAATATCTAGGAGGTGCCTGGGAATTTCCCCCTTTCGTCCCTTCAATTACCACACTGGTATCAAGTCACCCTGGGCAATAAGAATAGAGAATAAATGTAAATTCATTGTGACCTCTCATCACTCACTGGAACAGCGGATGTGTTCTAGGAATTCGATTTTAAATATTAGTAAAAACACGGGAAGTTGTACCAATTATTTTTTCTCCGGAACAATTCATTTCTGATAACCTTCACAAGGTGACGTTATTTTACTACTACTAAAAATCACCTATTGTCATAGGTAATCACGTAATTCGTGCTAATTTAACGTTAGCTACTATCTTCTGTTTACAATTTTAATATCATTCCTTCTTTCGTTGTTAGTTTACTCGCGCTTATGTATGAACAATGAATGTACGAACGGATCAACAGATGCTTTCCATGAAACTTTTTTTTTTTCATTTAATTTCAGTTTTGAAAATTCTATAATTCCTATACACACTTCCAACATATTCGCTTTTCAAGATCTTAAATATTTAAATAAAGCTAGGTTATTTTCACTTTTTAATTTATTTTCTCGTGTATATTTTATATGATGCTATAAATAAACAGATTATAAACTGTTTTTCAGTGACTCCGTGTCAGATACATTAATATCTACATCCTTTCAAGCTGAATTATATGTATAATCTTCTTTATTTGAAGTCTTCATTCTTACTTCATTAACACTTTTCAAAAGGGTTCAAAGACACATTTTGTCTGAGCCCAAACGGTCGAAACTGCTTCAGCTTGAACATTAACGTAACTGGCCTCAATCACCAAAATATAGTTGATTGTTCTTAGTTTGCTAAATCTTGCATTTCTTTCCTTTTTACCGGTAAATCAGAATTTTCCTGCAGATATATTGTGGACAGAATGATTGTCTAAGATACTTTATGGCATATTTTTATACTACAAATAGAGAAAATAGGAGATTTTGAAATCCACTTCCAAAAACTGTAGATCTTTACACCTAATTTCTCAGGTTTCGGTAATTCCTTTTTGAAGAATTCATTGATTTCAAATTTGATTTGCTTTCTGTGCTTTATATACATTGTCTGAATTTTCTTCTGGTTTTCTTTCGTAGAACAATGGGTTCTTGATAAAGTTAAAATATCGTCGACAGTTAGAGACTGAAAATCCAATGAATATTTGCACTTAAGATGGTTCTCTAAGTTCTGAAACTTTTCAGTTAAACCAATTAACTTAACATTATCCTTGCGAAGGATATGTTTTATAGTGTCCTCTTTTTCTCTTATTTTCCTGCTTATGTACCTTTCTATTGAACGACTTCTTTTTCCAAGTTTTATTCTGAGTTCAGTGGGAATTCCTTGATAGATGCTCTTCTTGGAAATTGAATCTACTGCTATCAGTTTGTTGTCATAAACTTGTAAAAGCATGTTTTCTGTCTGTGTGCTTCTAGTAATCAAATTTCTAATCTGTTCTGACTGTAATAACATAGAGGATGGACTTTCGTTTGCAGTTGCTGATTCTAGGGAGTTTCTCGAAATATTTTCGACATCGTTTTCTTGTTCAACTAAGCTGTCATTTGGAGTGACTTCTGTAATTGAATTTATATGTTCTTTAATCTTCAACTTCGAAGAACGTCTTTCGTAATTTTCTCGCAATTGTCGTGATGATGGCATCTTTGCATTGAAAATAAAAATAGGTTTGTGCAAGATTTCAAAACCCTTCCTTCTGTTGCCAATAGCTGTCTCCTTTGCGCAGAGAGTTTTTTGACTTTGCCTACGTCTTAGTTCATTGTATAGTATCATAGCCAAATAGTTTGATCTTTCCTGTATTGTTTCTTCATCTCTTTTAGATACAGAGAGGATCTCACAGCACTGCAAATGTATTACAAACGTAATTCTCCCAAAGGGGAAGATCCCATAGCTTCTGAGGGTTCACAGATCTTGAAATACAAGAAACGTGATTGAAATATATAAACTCTAACACATGCAAGCAATGTGTCCTTGGTATAAATACAGACGAAAAAGTGATAGACTGTTAGTTCAGCTTTGTAGAAGACCCTTAAGCGAGCGTACATGCAAAGATGACTTGACGATATGCACATGCAAAGATGACTTGACGACTGTGACATATTCGGCTTTATATCAACCTGGAAAAGGTTTGTATTTGAGTCCGATTCGCTTGTAACATAAATGTAACTTTCTTGCATACTTTCGAAGCATAAGCAGCAAGCAAAGTTAAGTGCTGCAAAGAAGTGGGTCTGTTGGAAATTCAAACTACACAAGTAGTTGAACGATGTCACCGGTATAGTGGCTGGTACATCTGAGTACATGATTGCATTATAATGTTCTGCTGGAATTCTGTTCCAAACTCTTTTAACTAAAGATGAAGCATTTATTTTGTTAAACCTTCCACTGTTATTTTGAGGTTTCTTCTTTCCTCTTCTTACATGCTTTTTCTTCTTTGATTCTTTAGAAGATACGCAGGAATCTTCAAAATTATAAATTTCATCATCCCTATAATATGTATCATCGCCAGCCCAAGAGGATCCAGATTTCTTTATATCCCGTGTGTTGTTATCCTGTTCATAATCTGAGAGCTGCGGATCAGGGGAGAAAAGCTGGTATCGTGACAGATTAAGATACGTTCTTGGTTTGCGCTGTAATGACATGTCACGATCAAAATAATTTTGAGTTCTAGGAAGACCACTCGGAGACCTCATGAGTATTTTTTGTAGCGGCCATGGTCTGTACGGGCCTTGAGGTGTGTATGTTTTAGACGACATTGTCTTAGTAATACTTTTTATTTAAATATTTCTTTCTAGCAATATAAATTCACGTGTTGTCTCTAAGATAGTCTTCAGCGCCCTCACCGAGGAAACAACTTTTTTATATTATTAACATCAGTTTGAACAATGGTTATAAGTCATTGTTTCGTCCATATTTTATATTTTCTTTTTAACAGTAATTGAATAATACCGATCCTTTGAAATCAAAAGGTGTGTATTTTACTATTGTTGTAAAAGTGGAGGAGACTTAGTAAAACAAATCTACTTATAGCGATATAGACTCAAACCCCAAATGTCGTGAGATATGCCAAAAGTATAGTTGTTCCCAACCGCGTGACAGCTTGGGTGAATTCGACTACCTTGTGATGTTTTGACAGTTGTGATGTTTTATATTATGAATCAGATTGAACGCGGAGCAGTCTAATCACCGCAAGGAGGCGTGACTTATTGGAATTTCAACGAGGTAGGACGGGTGGGATGTACTATTTTCAAAGTTGTGTATTTCCGGTGTCACGTGTGTACCGGCAATACCTCATGGAAAGGTACCTGCCAAAAAGGCCTACCACGAGTACTTGATAAATTGTGACCATCTACGTCCATGGTAACAGACAGATAGCACTGCCTCAGATCATATCCACATTGAGCGAAGGAGGGACTAAACCCATATCCAGCAGGTCAGTGAGCATTCTTTAGATTCCATGGGATATGATCTAAGTGCAAAAGAAACTCCGGATTAAATTGTTAAAGATCATGCATAACAACGCCTCGCCTGGGCTCGTGAACACTGGAACGGGATAATGTACGTTTGTCAAAATAAGCGGTGGCCGATAAGGCACGCTACCACTTATTTCGGGCTGATGGCAGGATTTTGTTGTGGATTGGACACCAAGCGGCCATAGACACCTGATGCCTAGAGGGAACCGTGTAGACTGATAATAGTTCCATATTGATGTATGGTGTACTTACATGGCATGAGTTAGCCCGCTGGCCTTCCTACGGACGTCATTATTCGGCGACCGTAAAGTTTCTTTGGTGGATATTTGCAATCCTTGATGAACTTCATATATTCCAACAACAATGAGATATTTCAGCGGGATAATACACCTTGTCATCGAGCCCAAGTTATCCAGGCTTTGTTCAACGAACTTTCTGAACAGTTCGGAAAAATGGTGTTAGTTCAGTCAGTTTATCGAATAACCCAAGACCAATTGCAACAAAAATACTCTTTGTAGTTTCTGGTTTCTAATAAGATTTCAAAAGACTACAAAAATTTGAATGGTCGAAATACATTATTTTGGGCGGCCATCTTGGATTTTGGCTATGAAACAATTTGAAACATAATTGTAATTATAGTTCGGCTTCTATAAGTCCAATTTTCTTAAATTTGGTGTCACAAGGACACAAAGATTGTAGCTCCTGAGTTTTAGAAATAACCTTAATTTTTTTTAATCATACAGAAAGTATGTTATAAAGCGTTGGTACTATGAATGATTCAAGAACATAGTGATATGTTGCCTCTCAGATGATCCGCACAAATGAAAAAGACAATCTTAAAATTTGAATTGTAAACAAAGCTGAAAGAATTCAGTTGTGTAGACTGAAAACTGTGTGTTTTATCTTATTTAACTAATAGAATGAAGTGATTAACCAAAGTGAAAAGTGATAAACCAACGTGATGTTGATATGGTACTGCCTGCTGTTATATTTTTGGGCTATGTTCTAAATGTTATTATTTTAGATTGCTCCTCTTCAGATGAAAAAATCCTTTCGTTCTGTGCACTACGTTCTTTTCTGAATCTTCTTGAATTTCTACCTCTGATTTCTCTATCTCCACTATCCTGATCCGATGATTCATCATTATATCGATCTTCCATGTTCCAAAGTTCTTCAGCTTCTTTACTGTTCAAGGCCCCTTGCTTGGACGTCATTATGTAATATACTTAATATATCTATCAGTCTGTTATTCCTTTGGCTAGCTAAAACGGTAGAGTTTTTACTTAGAAATCTCAGGGCTTCTAATAAGTAGATTCTTCGCATGAAACTTTGAAAGCAGCTGAAGTTATCTCTAGCATGAAATTAGCTTCCGACAGGTCTACCTAATTGCTCCAAATCAATATGCAGCTATGCATAGAGTGGAGGCTACAAAGGTAATCGTAAAAACCTGAAGTCTTAGAGCTTTCATACTATTATACTGCTGTGCGGCGCTTTTCAGCTTCCGTGGAGCAGATAATAGCTTTTCTTAGAACATAGAGCAAGTTGCCCCGCAAGAAAAACTCATATAACAAAATTTAAGTGTTTTATTCTTTAAAATCAGAAAATAAATCCGATTAATGAAAGTTCTGTTAGCGTTCCCTAACAAGCTTATTTACATTACCATGTACATTAACTTCCTGTGAATAATAAATCTCAGCATCTTTACAATAGCTTAAATTCATTTACAGCTTTTCAAACTTTTAATTATCAATAACCAAATGCTTTTTTACTTTTAATCTATAACTAGAAACAACTATTTAATGCATCAATTTTGAACTTTTAGCCTGCCGCCATGCATAAAAATATGCTGCCATCTGTTGGTCAACTGCTGAACTTCTTGAACATTTAAAAACATTAACAATGCATAGAACGCGCTTATTCTTGTTATTTTCACTTTATCAGCTTACGTTAAACAAATAAATAAAAAGATAATGACAAATTATATAAATTAAATTCCTTTTTCAACAAAAATAATAACATTTAGAACATAGCCCAAAAATATAACAGCAGGCAGTACCATATCAATGTTCGTGAGAATGAAATGACCGCTTTGACGCCTGGTGGGAAACACACCTTGACAACATAACACAGGGATCGACTGAGGCCACGCGTCTAACGTCACAAACTCTGTATACTTCCAGCAAACACGCTGGAGTACCTAGACAGTCAGGAGGCAGTGCGTTGTTGAACAAGGTCATATGAAAAAGCACCGTGGAGAACACACAATTGTTAGTGATTTTTCTTTATGCATTCAAACTGGGGCATTCTGCATGGTAAGCAGCAAAAAAACTAACAGTACATTTGGGACAGAAATGCCAATGAACGCACCATCGCCGTTGGTTTGTCAAATTTCGTTCCGGTGATTCAGCATTGCAAAATGGGCACAGACCATCATCACGTTCGGATGAACTGCTCAGGAACACCGTGGAAGCGAACCCTCGGAAAGGTATTCGTGCTATTGCAAAAGAGTTAGGCATATACCATAACACTCTCAGTCGGCTGCTCCGTGCGATCGATAAGGGGAAAATTTTGACTCATATAGGTGCCACATGAGTTGACACAGGCCAACAAGTATTGCCGTCTGAAGGTGTGCAATTCTCTTAGTATAGGGAATAAGCGGGAAGGTTTCCTGCATCAGATTGCCACTTCCGATGAAAAATGGATCTGCTATGACAATCGTAAACGGTCAGGAAAATCTTTGGATCGTGATCAACGGGGTTAGGTCAGAACCCCCAACGGTCAGAAACCCCAAAACTAAAAACGGTCAGAACTCCCACACAAACTGTCAGAATCCCCAAATGCGAAAACGGTCAGAACCCCCGCCCCACATACACATGGTCAGAACCCCCACACACATGGTCAGAACCCACACACATGGTCAGAAACCCCACATAACGGTCAGAAACCCCACACAAACGGTCAGAATCCCCAAATGCGAAAACGGTCAGAACCCCCACACAAATGGTCAGAATGTCCACACAAAGGGCCAGAATCCCCATACGTACAAACGGTCTAAACTCCCACGCAAACGGTCAGAAAACCCGGAATTGGAAGATGGTCAGAAACCCCACACGAGTTGAGGATGGAGAAGTCCAAATCAAACATAGCTTTCTTTTGGTAACAACCGTAACGTAAGTATCGGCACCGAGTTTCAAAAAGTTTGATGTATTATTAGGAACTGCAAATTCTAATATTGTTCCACCCTTATAGCCTATTAGCAGTTGTAATGTAACTAACACTGTTACATAAGTCGCAGAATTCAATGTGGTTTATTTCAGGACATGGAATCTGCCCTCGGGATTATTTTCTGAATTCCATATAAAGTACCATTGCAGATAAACATATATATAATAAATCTATATTAACACTATAACTTTTGCCTGATATTTGCAGTTTAGTTAGAATTTTGAAAACAGTTGCTTGCAGTTTTTATTTCCATTATTTAATCCGACCGGCGAGAAAACTACATAATTGATGTTCTAAATGGAAAAAGTACCACTCGCGTGAATATCGATTGAGAATATGTAAAATTACTGGGAATACGTTAGTAAAGAATAAATTAAACATACAACTATAATTTATTAGAACTACAATTGCTACTATGCCGTCCAGTTGATCCTAGAGACTGACCACAACACAGAATTGTTCCATGCTCCCTTGAATGCAACTAACATTTTGTTATGTCATTTAATGATATTACAATATATGTAAACAAAAAGGGATTTTCTAGAGCAAAATATAATTTGTCAAATCTAAAATAAAATGGAGTGTAAGTAGACTGCAGATGTTCGTCCATAACATTAATGTATTCTTTTCTTTGGAAATCTGAAGAATTTACAAGTTTACTTAAAGCATATATCTGCAGTCAAACACAAAGCATGTAGTCATATTGCATGGTATAATATAACTATTAAAAATGCTACTCCATGTGTATAAAGCCAGTCAATCTGCTTGCTAGGATACCGGGCCGAAAATGACGTTGACTTCAACAGCGTATAGTGTTAGTACTTCTAATTCCAACAGAAATGACGCGCGCGGCGTGCTTTCCTCTTCTCACGATGGTCAGTCAATAGCTACCTCGTGGGTGGGTGCAGGACGTTTCGGTGCACGGATGTTTCGGCGTACGGAGCCAACAAGCCAAATGCCGACCCCGACGGCGGCCTGACCAACGTGACTTTTATTCGTCGGGCCGCTGTCGGTGTGATGGCCCATTTTCCGGGCCGCCTTCGGGGTTGGCGTAGAGGCGTAACCCCAACGAAAACCCGCCGGCCGACGTCGGCTTCTCGTCGGGATTTTTTAAA
>JAGDQP010002477.1:72333-104333 GCA_022664845.1 Lepisma saccharinum
ACGAAAACCCGCCGGCCGACGTCGGCTTCTCGTCGGGATTTTTTAAAACTCAACGTTGGCCAGCCAGTCAGTTCGCTCATCGGTCCACCTTCGCCGACCAAATGCCGACGTCTCCGGGTTTGCTGGGGATATTTAGGTGTGAGGATATCTTGGTGTAAAAAAATTAATCTTTACACCGAAACGTCCTATCTAGTTAACAAAAGTTACACACACTAAAATGCTTTGACATGTAAAGTTAACTTGTGTTTGAGTAAAATAGTAATTACGAAATTGTAAAATGTAACGGGATCACAAATAAAGATGTAATGATGAATATATTTATTCATTACACTGCTCAAAACTGGTGGAACTATTATTTCTTTAGTAATTCCATGATGCTGAATACAAAAATGGTCTTCATTTCTTGTTATTGCTTCGTGTTTAGAAGACATTGGCTTCCTTGATGCACGCACACAAATGGAATATGTTGTGATTTGCAAGTGGTCGGTATGGTACATTGGTCTCCAGCACTGTTATACGAAGTATTACTACTTCCTTTGGCGAGTGGAAAAGCCGTGCTAAGTTATTGTATTATGAAATGAACGAATGGTCTCTAAGAGAATCTTTAGTGCCAGGTGTGATAAATGTTTTATTCCAGACATTAGTGGAACCAGGCAAAATACTCCTACCATCGCTACATATTTCGTCGAGTACATACATTTTTTATTTTCCAATAAACAATTTTGATTGTTTATTACAATTTATATTTTGAATACACTTTTTTTAGTAAACTTATATTTTTCTTAAGTATAATAAATGCCATGGTGTCTCTTACTGGTGTATGGAAATTGATACACTTAAAAAAAAACATAATTCATAATTTATTCTTGAACTGGGGCAAGGTATAACAAAATAGTAAGGAAATTGCGTCCAATTTTAATTGTCGTATTGGTAACAGGAAATTTTATACACATTCTAAATCGTAGTTACAAAAAATGCCCAGCAAAATAATAATAATAATAATAATAATTATTATTATTATACAACGTTGATAAAAGTGACTAAGTAAAAAATGTTGAAATTAGCATTAAAATCTCTAATATTACACCATTCTGAATGAGTAGCTGGTAAGGTATGATTCCCACTGACCTGGAAAACTTGGAAAAGTCAGAGAATTCAGATTATAATTAAAATGAACTGAAAAATGTAGGAATTGCATAGAACATTTCGAACATCTAGAAAAGTCAGGAAACATTAAGTTTGGATTTTTGTTTTTCCAAACATATTATTTGAAACCTTCATTTTGCTACAGCAGACATTTCTTGTATAAGACTTGCTTGAATGCGGTGGAGACTCTTGTAACTGGAGCCAGCGGTTTTAAAATTCGTTTTGTTTTCATAGCAGATCATTAACGAACAAACTCCATAAAATTGTCCACTTAAGTATTTGCTTTTGGTAATCATAATAATTTTAATGATTATTTACATAAATACGCCCGCCATGGAACAAACACATACAAACATGGTGCCATGCGTAGTACTACAAATGGCATCATTCCATGTTATTGAGTGCCACAAAAATCACTGAGATAATGGTGAGCGAGTGAAGATACGTTAGATCATTTGTCATTATTCGAGATGCACATAGCGTTTATTTGCCCACTGTCCACGTGGAGGAAGCTAAATAATTGTAAGGGCCATTCACTCACATACGGCAAGTCCTTGGCTCAAAACTTCGCTCATTTTTAAGTTCCAACACTTTTACACACACACGTTGCAGACATTATATCTGTTATAATTTTTACATTTCTTCGCCACAATAAATTTCTCTTTACCACACATTATGAATGAGATGTTAAATTCTCGGTTCATAATAGATTGTCCCTATATATCATTTCTAAGATAAAAGAACTGCAAAATCAATTTGTCCCCTTATACATTGGGTATGATGCTTGGGTATACGTGCGTTATATGTAAATATTTAGCTGAAATGGAGTAGGAAAACCTTGCTTAGTCATAGCCGTATGAAACGAACGAATGGCCTTGAAGAGAATGTTAATCTTTTGGAGGTTCTTGGATCGATCCCAGCGAGCGACCATCCTGACAAGGTTTTCCTCAGACTTACCATTCAAAGGCTGGGATAATACTTTCGCATAATGCTAATTAGTTAATTCGGTGATAGAATACCGAAACTCTAAAACTTGCTTGTGTTTTCTTTTTAATTAAAAGTATGGTGTATAAGTCTTGTCGGCCTATTTAATTAACTTCAGTATACATACAATGACTCAACATAATTAAAACCAAATAGAAAGTAATTTTAAATGACTGATTTAATTATTTTTAAGTAATTTGTTTAGATGTTGTCCAATTCATCTTTTGATATTTCTCGCTGGAATTGATCTTCTTTGCCGTGGACTCTTCAAGTTGTTCGCACGACCTATTAAAACTTACATTTACTGCTAACATTGCCAGAAAGAACTCAGATTTCATTTGTAACTTTTTCTTCACCTATATGTAGTTCACGAAAGAAAGTAATATCTCCATAGGGGTACGTTGCTTCCTAGAAGATACAATAATAGTTCAATATCCATTTTTAGTTTATTGTGGGGAATATTGTGGAGAAGGTGTCGGCTAGGGAAGTTGAAAGTACCATCCCAGCATTTTCCTGGAGTAACTGAAGGAAAATCTCAGTCAGGATAGTGGGCCGCTAGGATTGAACCCACGACCTCCCAAATGCGAAACCAACGCTCTACCACTGAGGCACGGCCGTTCGGTATTTCAATTTAAGATACAAACATGAAGCTTGAAGCAAAATGCTGTTAAAATAGTGCGTCTAAGTCTCAGACCGAGTTAGGGGAGGGGAAATGATGCGGGAAAGTGTTGACCAGGGCATAAGTTTATAACGAGTTTTATACTTTGATCAATGCACTGGGTGCAACCTTGAGACGGGGAGAGGAGTTAGAAAGAATAGTCTGGGACGACTTGACTAAATATTTTCAATGTAAGTATAGATTTATTGTATAACAGACTATTTAGTACAACTTTACACGAAGTAACTTATAATATTTGAACATTCCTTCTTTAAATGGATATTGTGATTGTGTCCATCATTTTGACATGCGACTTATCACTCATTCTTGATGTATATGGAACAATGTTTTGTAAATATCACAGCAAATTTCACTTCAGGGCATATCACAGCACTTATGATACACTTTTTTATATGGACGAATATTGACTTCTCACCTGACGCCAAAGATAATAAAAAGTGATTGTCTCCCTGGTGTGATACGATCACGATTAAGCTTTCTCTTTTTCCCCTTGTGTGAAACTGATAAAAACATTAGATTTCTCATCACGATAATAATATGTAGGCAAATAAAGAATATTGTTATTTAAACATGATAAGGTTTTCTCCCCTATACGATAACTCAAAATGTGGCTATATGATACACAAATATATTATATACTGAAAGTAAAATTCGTATGTGTTCGTGCACAGTTTCCAGTGCTTTTCGAATCCCTTGAATATGGAAAAGTCTTCGGATCCTGACCGTTTCTTTATGATAATTATATCACTGAAAGAATAGTTTTGAGGTCCCACCTTACCACTCTCGCCTCTTTGCATCCTTTGCACAAGCCGAGTTGTGCACTTCCAAGGGCGTGCATCACAAACATATTTGTCCTTCTCGCCTTGGGACAGGCGTGTCCCTAGAGATTCTTGGATTGCCGGAGTTCCGGCATTCCAAGAAGCTCCTATGTTCCTTCTGTTAGAGACATCAGGTGTTGCGGGACGGACTTTGGACCAGGCGTCCAGAATGTTCTCCTGGTCTAAGTTCACTTAATAGAACTTACTTGCTTGGGGGAGGGTCCCTACCTATTTTCTTTATTAACATATAACACATAAACATGTATTACAAATATTAGAACAATACATAGACTAACACATGGACAACACATAGACAAGACAAACATAAATTTGGTTGGCTTCTTCTTCTTTTGGCCTCTTCTTCTAACCTGCAACAGAGTGGGAAGGAATAAGGATAGGTGCGCGTGGATAGGTGGTGTGTTCCACAAAGTTTTTGTCGCCTTCCTTTCCTTTTGATTAATGTCCACTTCCTCCTCGTGACTATGTTAGTTCCTCCTGTCTCACTCTTGGGCTCGATTAGTTATGCCTCTTATTTCGCTGTATTCTGTTTTCAATTCTTTGCACTCAACCACTCACACTTACACCGAGGCTAGCTTTCGATTTGTTCGCTTTCATTTCTGGCTTCCAGAAAATTAGCGTTTTTCCACTAAATATATACGCTCGTCTCTTCATACCACACTTCCAATTTCTTCCATCACCACACTTACACTAACTCACACACACTTAGCGTCTCTTGGAACAGAGTTCCGCCTCAAGGCGTCGAACTTTTCCCACTGGGTTCCAGCGGAAAATTCATTCTCTATTTCTTCACTTCGTTTCTGGTTTATATATTAAATTACGTGTCTCTTACGCGGCTGCAACGCGGGTGCGGGCACGCGGCGATCCTTTTATTGACCGAACGTCCCCACATCTTTAATCTGCATTATCCTTGTTGTTTTCATACACTGCGGTCCACGCCGTTAAGGAATTTCCTCTTGTAGTAGTTTAAGACTTTGTGAGTTAGCTCCCTGAGGGCCGTCACCAGTTCCGGTGTTCGCAGAACCTCCGTGACGGGCGTCTCCCCAAGAAGCTTTCTTTCTTCGCGAACTAAGTTTCCTGTTTCCATACATCTTAGTACTATGTGTTCTGGCATGGCCACCATCCCGCATACATGGCACATATTATCTTCTACTATTTTCATTTGGTATAGTTTCTGTCTGTAGGGGCCGATCACTGAAAGAATAGCTAACTTAAACGTTTTTAGCACGTCGAGTTAATATTGTCTTCTATGGGCTATAAGTTTGTAATGGATTTGTTATGGGAAGTTCGCACCTTTGTATAATCAGATACTTTTGATGACAACGATAACGGTTATCGGCTTTTCCTTAACTATCCAAATAACAGAAGATAGTTATATATTAGCGAGTATAACAGTTTATCATACGATGACAGTATTTAGTGCAATTAATCTTAACAGTATAGCACAAACAGTATAACAGTATACTCTTGGCTTCGACAGTATTAGGGACTGTGGATTACGAAAACAATAACTAATTCACCAGTTTACTTGACTAAAATATCTTGAAGTAAGAACAAACAAACAATGAGAGTTACTGGTGCATTTAACACACGACAATACGCACAGGAATGCTTTTTACTTTCCGTAAAATAACACAGGACTTGTTTGACAAGGTTACTTGTGTCCCTGGTTATGAAAGTCATAAACGTACTTTTAACTTCGTGGCTTGAAATGTCTTCTATTCGGATGGTGGTCACAGCTGACGACGAAAAGATGGCGCAACAAGACTTACGTGACACCAGCGTAATTACTATCTAACTGTGTCGTCTCTAACAATCGATCACTCTCTATCCTAGACGGCGCATCGGAGAATTAATAAGCCTGCTTACTCCCACAAATAGTTGACATACCCCAATCTACAAAGACAAAAGCAGTGGGGCGACAGCCAACTGGCGCGTATTTGCTGGAGCTCAAGTTGGTACTCCCAAGAGCTTTACAGCTACATAGAGAGTCCAAAAAGGGAACCGTTTATATGCCAAAAGAAGTGTATTGATTTATGCAGAAGTTTTCAGTTTTCTTTTATATTTCCCTCTGACCAGACGTACCCAGACTCAAGTATATTATCCTGCCAGTCAAACAAACAATAGCGCCTGGTCCATTTCAATGTGTAATTTTGTGGACATACGTTCATATTTCTATTTATTACTAGTTTGAAGCTCCCTTTTGTCTTTATTTAACGTAATCCTGTCAATTTTTCCCTAAAACAATTACATACAAGCGTATGCGCATCATTAGTTTACACAACAACAGCGCCTTCCCTCTGTTGGACGACTGTGCAATTACATTTGACTTCGCTAGAATATATGCAAAAAATGTTTTAATTTTTTTCTCGTGTTTCTATTTTAGTAGGCTCTAAAGTAATTTTGACCTGACCAGTATTGCGGTTTCGACCTAGCGTCCGCAGAATTTCTTGTACTGACAGACATTAGGTTCAAGCACTTTCCCACGTTTGCGAAGCCAATATTATTGACTGCATTGAATTCAGCGTTTAAAACTGTATGTGAATTGGCATAAGAAATCAGAAAACTTTAATCTCCAATTTTCGACAAAATGAAGAATAGCTCTTTCAGTAAATAGACCATGCTCTAAGCTGCATCACATCAGTATAAAAACTTACATTTAATTAATATCTTATACAAATATAAGCACTTAGAATTACAGTCCGTGCAACATTTTTGGATCGTACGTCATTGCTGACATCTTCAACGTCTATTTGACACTAAAAGAACCACATAGAATATTTTTAATCACTTCATATTTTATCGTATTTTATTAGTTTGTGATATTAATTAAATATTTCATAATATGGAGGATTCAATTTCAGTTGAAACTCAATACCACAGATTATACATACGAGTAATTACTTTTTCAGAGAAGAGCGTTAAAACCACATTCGTCAATTTGTACAAGTGCAAAACCACATTTGCAATAACAACTTAGCAAGAACTTTCGAAAATTGAATTCTTTCTTACCGATAAATCTCAAGCACAGCGTGTAACTAAAAATTTTAAACCAAATAACCAACCATCCATTGACTGATCCAGAAAAGTCCTTCGATTCTGTTAACTGAAACTTCTTCGACCAATGTTTGTTGGGTTGTTTTGCCCCTATTTAAATGATCCTTAACTGTTAAGCTTAATTGGCTTGATCAAATAACAGCTTTTGTTTGAAGGACTTAAAACGTTATTACAAAAAATATTTTTGTTATCTAGTTAACAGAAATGCTGATGAATTATGTAATTACAAGAAAATACTTACGTAAGTTTTGTTGATGCACTTCCCGTTTTCACACCGAAAGATATTACTACAGTCTACACTTTGTGCCTTTAGCTCATAATAATTCCAGTTGTTTCGGCTGATAAGGGCACCAGACAGGCCAATATTACTTTCGCTCAAAGTACATGACTCCTTCTTCACACTAAACGATTCTCAAAGTAAAATAGAGAACAATTAGTTATGTCATTATTTAGATTATTATTATTGTGCTGTGCTGTGCTGTATTGAATAATTAGTAAGTCAAGCATCTAAGCTTAGGAATTTAACGAACTACAAGTTTCCGCGCTTTTTCTTTTTTAAAGTAAAAGTTACATAGATGTAGATTTTCAATATAAACTTTGGAATTGGTGGCTGCATTTTGAAAATTCAAAAATACCACAAGTAAAATCTTAAAAATACTCAATGAAAAATGTTTAGTAGGACGTGCCCAGAGACACCTCCCGAAATTTGCTGCGTTTGTTCGCATCCAATTTACTGTCGATCAAGGAGGAACAGGGACGACGGACTATTCCTCCTCACAAAACAAGATCTCTTTTCTCTAAAAAATCATCGAGACAAAGAAACACGTCCAGTGCAAAAGAAAAATACGAATTTTTGACAATATTCGTGAATACTCAACTTTTTGGTCTGAATCTTTAGCTTCTGGAACAATTGAATGTATCATTTGAAGAAGAGAAACATTCCAATTTACGCTGTAATACAGTTTGTTAGCCCATATTTGCAAGATTTAAAGACACATGCACATTCCAGCACAAACATAAATCCTTATGATAGTCATAAAAACACACCAGTCCTTAGAACAAATTATTGTGCCAGCAGGATGTTTTACTTGATTACTCGGTATACGTTAGAATGGAATGTTTTCCATCTTCAAATCACACGTCCAATTAATTCTTTAATTTGCATGCCTTGTTTATGACAGCCCTTAACAATGTCGCATATTTTAATATAAATGTGGCAAGCTTTTCATTGTTTCAAGAATAAAGTGATCCATTAGTTTAAACGTTGTGTGTCTGTAATGGTTACCAGGTGTGTAAATATAAAACCGGAATTTGTGCATAGATGGCGTTAGCTGTCACTGTTGTTACCGTAAAACTGCGTCCTTGGCCTCAATTGCTTATTTTGACTGCTGATAGCGATTTGCAACTCACAACCAGACAAGTTTCATGTCATAGTGTAGTGTTTAATAGCGTTGAACATGGCGCAATTTGTACCTACAAACTACGTTGTGCGGAAAACGTTGATTTTTTGTTACTATTTGAAGAAAACTGCTGCAGAATTGCATCGCGTGCTTGTCGAAGTTTACGGTGATCATGCTCTTGGTAAATCACAGTGCTATGCGTGGTTTACAAAATTTAAAAGTGGCGATTTTGATGTGAGAAACGCAGAACGTGGGAGACCACCGAAAAGTTTGCGGACAGCGAATTGCAAGCTTTGTTGGATGAGGATGACCTTCAAACGCAACAACAACTCGCCTATCAATTAAATGTGACACGAGAAGCAGTTTCCATACGTTTAAAAGCCATGGGCAAGTTTCAGAAGGTGGGAAAATGGGTTCCACATGCATTGACTGACGACAGCAGGAAAACCGAAAAACCACTCTGCTCGCCAGGTACAAAAGGAAATCATTTCTCCATTGAATTGTGACTGGTGACGAAAAGTGGATGTATGTCGAGAATCCTAAGCGTAAAAGATCATGGGTAACTCCAGGAGAACCGGCGACATCGACTGCAAGACCAAATCGCTATGGACGGAAGACAATGCTTTGTGTTTGGTGGGATCAGAAGGGAGTGATCTATTATGAACTGCTGAAACCTGGCCAAACAGTTTTATTTCCCAACGTTACCGACAACAAATGATCGATTTGCATCAAGCTTTGCGTGAAAAACGACCAGAATATGACCAAAGACAACATAAAGTGATTGTGCTTCACAATAATGCACCCTCCCACACACCAAAACCGGTCAAAGAAACGATTGTGACATTTTGCTGGGAAATCCTTCCGCATGCGGCTTACTCACCAGACTTGGCGCCTTCCGATTTTCACTTATTTGTATCCATGGGACACGCACTTGTTTACCAGCGTTTCACATCTTTCGAAAATGGCTTGATGACTGGTTTGCAGCACAAGAGGCACAGTTTTTTTTTTTTGTCTGGCATCCACACATTGCCGGAACGATGGCAGAAATGTATCGCTAGCGATGGCCAATACTTCGAATAAAATAGTTCTTAGCATTGTCATCCAATCACTGTGTCTTTTCTGTACATAAATTCCGGTTTCATATTTACGCACCTGGTATGTTCTGTTTCAGTTCCTGAAAATAAGCAGCGGATAAATCTTCTATAAATAAATAACATTTTCCTTTTAACCGAAACCTTATTAAATAATTGAACTAAAAGCTGGAATCTGAAGTGTTTTTCCTGTGATGTTCCAAGATAACAAAACTGTACTCTTTGAATGTTCAAGATAGAATATGGAGCACAAAATTACTGAAATACATGTTGAATTTTTGAATGTTTTAATTTAATTTTAAGTTCTTTAGGCAAGTTTGGCTCAGGCCGTATTGATTCTATTTCAAATCGTCCAGGGTGGTCCACACGACTCCCTCAGATTTCATTCATATTTTTATGTGGGATCTACGCACAAAATTATTCGACCCATATTTTTTTCTTTTTACCAAAAAGACAATTTTCCTTTCAATTTCACAATGGCCGGCCTCAGCACAAGTAGTTCGAAAAAGCAAAAAATGTGTCAAGTTTAAAAGTTTATTATAGATAAACTAATGTACTTAGTAGCATAATCTGAATGGTAGGAAGAAAACAAAGTAGTATGCTTCAGTGGAGGGTAAAAATTCCCCTAATGCTCCAATAGGAATCGTGCAATTAACTCGCAGTTCTGTCAACTTTTGAGATTTTTTTTTAACTTCAGATTAAAAAAATTCGGTACCCATGACCATTAGCTTCCATTTCATACGACCATTAGCTTCCACCATCATAAGCACCTCTATAAAGTGTGTTAAAACTGTAAAAAGTTTGCGTTTCTGATGATTACGTCTCAAGTTACAGCGTCATGAAAAGCTGAAAAAATTATTAAGTCGCCATGTTTAGACGCCATTTTCTAAAAAAAAAAAACCTCTCCTTTTAAAAATCTGAATTTTTTACTGGTATTCGAGAAGTGCCTGAATATTAATATCCTATTTACCGTTTGTGCGGTCCGAGCCCCTAACCGTCGCAATATATTATTGAAATTTCGATTTTTGTACTCGGGACACTATGATTTTCTGGTGGTTATAACATTTAGATCTTATATACAAACTTGACACCCCTAAGTAACACGAAAATGATCCAAGAAAGAAGGAAATATTATGTTCAGTTAACAAAATACTTGTGGCAGGGTGAAACAGGACGAAATCAGCGTTGCCAATATCACAGTGTTGCCAAGCCATCCCAAGGTTGTAGTTTTTCGAATGGCACTAGGTCTGCTGTAGGCGAAGAGGAAGCAAATGATATGCATATGATATATCAGTGTTGCTAACTTATGCAGCTATAATGGATCAAAGTTCAGAGAAGGGACCAATACAGCTAAACAACAAAAGGAAGAACTACAAATTATGTAGACAATAGAAAAGTATGTAAGGTACGTTGATTTTTATTCTCTTGAATATAAAATGTATGTAGATTTACTGAATGACACATGGTATAAGAATACTATCCACAACGCTAGAAAATACGTTACAATAACCAAACGATAAATATCAAACTCTGTTATTATTAAATTATTAACACGAAGGTAGTGTTAAAAAAATAGCATCAAGACAATGTTTTTATTGTTAAAATTACATGTGTTTTTCACATAAATGTCTGTTAATGAGAAATAACTGATTCAAATAATATACAAGAATGGCTTTTAAAACTGGATGTTCAAATATTTATATTATTATTACTTCAATAAGGATACGGCAGATGAATATAAATAATGATTTAAACAAAGAAATACATTTTCATGCAAGTTGTCGCAGACACTTAACCCTTACGGTACTAAGGGGGTGTTCGTCGAACCCACAGCCAATTAAACTGGGAAATGTGCTTTTCTGCCAGAACAAAAAGTTATAAAAATAAATAACATTGTCAAAAATGGAATGTTAAGAACAGAATTCTACTGGATTTGTGCTTAAACGGTTTATTGCTTACCCTGTAGGCGCCCAGAATTTGGATTGGGTTCAACAGACATGCATGTTATTCTTTCTTATCCGACTGAAAATATCATTACGGATATGTGTTTTTGTTTTTTGTAGCAATAATACTGATATATCTGGACTTGGCAACATTGATGATTTAAGCGCCACTTAGTTTGATATTGGTGAACGTAATTGTTGGATTTGCATTATTGAAAGGAAAGTAATTTGTTGAACATTTTGCTAGTTTGATATTTTGATGTATAGAACTTTAGTGTTTTTGTAGTTACAATACGAATGTTTGGAAGTTTAATACTGTTTGTGCAGTGTGTCGTATTGCATAGTAATAACAGCGAAAATATTGTTACTTAGTTATCTAAAATTGAAATGTCTAGAAAACGTGTTAGAGTATTACAGATTTTTTTATTATCCAATTCTTTTAGTTTAAAATAATATGTCGAATCTAATTATTCAAATATCCAATAAACTAAACAAATGTTATTGTTTCATAAACAAAGTCAAACATTTATCATATTATCAATTCCATTTCATAATTGGTCAAAATCTTTGAAGTTGCCATGGTTGCAGCTTTTTTTAAAAAAAATATTGAACTATTATATCTGTAATGAGAAATGGATGCACTGAGTATATGCTATTTTGCACATATTGTATAAGTTAGCAATGATAAACATAATACATAACAATGAAATGTCAATTTATAACCACCATAAAATCTTAGTATCCCGAGTACAAAATTCGAAATTCCAATAATTAATTGCGAAGGTTAGGGGCTCCGGCCGCACAAACGGTAAAAATGATATTAATGTTCAGGTAATTCTCGAATGCTAGTAAAACATTCAGATTTTTAAAAGGTGTTTTTTTTTTTAGAATATGGCGTCCAATCATGGCGACTTAATGAATTTTTCAGCTTTTCATGACGCTGTAACTTGAGACGTAATCATCAGAAACGCACACCCTTTACAGTTTTAACATATCTTATAGAAGCGCTTATGATGGTGGAAGCTAATGGTCGTATGACCCATGGGTACCGAATCATTTTTATCTAAAGTTAAAAAAAAATTCAAAAGTTGGCAACATTGCGCGATTCCAATTGGAGCATTAGGGGAATTTTTACCCTCCACTGAAGCATACTACTTTGCTTTGTTTTTTTCCCTAGTATTCAGCTTATTAGTTTCTCCATAATAAATTTTTAAACTTGACATAATTTTTGCTTTTTCGAACTACTTGTGCTGAGGCCGGCCATTTTGAAAGGTTATAAATCGAAGGAAATTTTATTGGGAGTAAAAAGAAAAAAATATGGGTCTAATAATTTTGCACGTAGATCCCGTGTAAAAAAAATGAATGAAATCTGAGACATGATGGAGACTATTTTACTCTTGCCTGGACGATTTGAAATGGAATCAGAATATGGATGATGGGATGAATTGGTAGAATGAAGAAAGTGGGAGGAAACGGGAGGAGCCCCTAGAAGACACACCCGCCCAGTGTTTGGATACCACAAAGTTGACACAGTATGAGCAGGGATCAAACCGAAGACTCCCAGTACCAAAGGTGAGCGCTGTACGATTGAGCCACCGCGGCCTCAAACACATGTTGAGTATTGGTTCTTTTTAGATATGTCTAAATATTCAAATACGCTGCGGGTGGCTTCACACTGAAATAGCCTGCAGACATAAAATCATATTTCTCAAAGATATCAGTTGAGAAGCATTTCAGCCAATTTTGCCCGACTCCTATTTTTGAATTGACTTTGATTTTTTGACACCCTCGAAAAAAGTCTGGGTATGTACCTGGTCTTAGTATGTGTACCGTTCTGGTATTCACCAGATGAAACTGAGAGCAATGCTGGAAATTAGTTAGATTAGCTAGTGTCAGGACTCGAACCTGCATGCATCCTCAGTGCCAGGATGCGAGTCTGTAATAGGAGTCACTTGACCAGGAAAACAGTTTTTAAATTCCTGTTTTCAAAATTTCAGTATGCTTCTATTTGTAGCCTTCCCTCAAGTACAAACACTCTAGAAAGTCCGATTTTCCAAATATCTTCAAATATTATGTTGCAAAACCATAGATATTTATGAATATAGGGAAGAAGGACTCCAACTTCTTAACACAATTTAGAACATGTTTGACTTTGAATAGTGTTCTGTGAAGATATGGGAAGCAAAGACCCAAATCTTACCATCTGTTTATCGATCGTTAGTGAAGGGAGCAGTCTGAAAACCCAGCATGGTGTCTGGACGCAAACACTTCTCAACTACGAAATATACATACTATAGGTTGACAAAAGTAACTAAAATCCTGGTGGTGTCGCTAGTGTAGTTACATGTTTATCGTGAAACAAGGAGGATGAGAAGAGGAAATAGCGAGTGTGGCGAAGGGAAACTTAGCTCATTGTTTGCCAAATCTATTACAGGAAATTCTTCAGTGTCGGTGCATGCAGTTCCTTCGTTAATGTCATGGACGTTTTATCGCTGAAAGCGAAAGCCAAAATGAGGAATTCGTAAGTGTGGCAACGATGTAGGGTTGACTTGTTTACTTGGCCGTGACGTCTACACCCCCTCCCAAGTCATTTGGTGATTGGTGCTCAAAAACAACAACGAGAGAGAGGAAAGAGATGATAGCTCTGTAGCACCGCCCGCTCGATCTTAGCTGCCTGTCCAATCAGCGAAAAATCGTGTGTAGCCTGTCGCCACGAATTGGCCGCTAGATGGCAGGCGTATTCAAGGGCTGTTCTGCTACTCAAAAGCATTAAGTGATGCCGTTGCAATATGGAATTTTGATTTCTGTAAGGACACAGAATGGTTGTTCTAAAGTAAAAGACAAATATAGTGGCTTTTATGCAAAACTTAAGTGTGAGCAGAAGTCATTCTTCGTTATTTTCATATTTTTCAATTATGCGAACGATGAGAAATGCTGATAAATAAAATTTGCTGTAGTGTATCTTAGTCAATAAAGCTTTACTAATAACTTCAAGTCCATGACAAAAAGAAGCTGGATAAATCTGACCTCGAAATATTTTCAAAGTGTAATAAGAGGAGTCTTACCCCAAGAACACGAAAATTACTCCCCCTCCGTGAACCCGTACCCGTCCGCGAAAGATTTCTCTAGAAGAATCTATATGTCTAGCGTTGCTTTCACTACTAGATAGTACCTGACAACGATACTCATTAATGTGCCGTAGTATGGGAGACTACAATATATAACCATAACAAATAACGCCATAGAGACAGAATTAAATAACAGCGTACGACTAGTACTGCACAGTACTACACAAATAATTTTAAAAACATACGTTTCTTAAACAATTGGTACTAAAAAGTAAAAAAATATTTTTATGCATGATTAAAAAAAAGAAAAGCATGAGGGAGCTCACTCATATACAGTCACTTTATAAATTCTTCAATTGGCGCACCCTATGCTTTTCTTTTTAGTCATGCATAAACAAAAATAGTTTTAACTTTTAGTACGAATTGTTTAAGAAAAGTATATTTCTCTAGTCTTTTATTATTTTTTCGAATTGTTTCGGTGTCCGGATACTTTTAATCAAACTGATGATGTCACCCAAATCGTAAAGTGTTCTGCAACCAGTTAAACGGAACATCGTTGCGGGCTTGTATTTATTTTAGGATAAGGAAGTTCCTTACTAAAAAATATATATTGTTAGTCAGAATTATCGCCTTTCCACAAACCGAAACTATTACTGAGGCTTTCCATTCCTTTAGACGTTCCTCCTGTCTTATTACTTCGTTGACCTCGTTTCTGCTTGTTACATAATTTATGCTTCTAAGTATTTAAATTTGTTTGCTTTGTCTATTATCTCATTTTTAATCGTAATGTTCCTATAGGCACTGTGCAGGAGAAAACAATCCACGGCATGTACAACTGCCTACCTCCAAATAAAACAAATGAATATAATGTTTACAATGCAATTGTCGGTTTAAACGGAGGATGCAATGGAATAAAATAATTATCCTGACAGTAATCACAATAACACGCTATATGCAATAAATTCTGAAAACGTGTAGTATTATTCTCGCAATTGCCTATTGCGAACGTGTAGGTTTATTATTTCCTATATACAAGAAATAACCATGACCTGTGCTTGATGTACTACTACTACTGCTTCTACTACTACTACTACTAATAATAATATAGTACATGTCAAGGATCTCTTTAAACTGTGTTCATGTTTCTAGAATATCATATTTTTATTGCCTTACAGAATGGTACGCAACAATTGTGCACCATTCTTTTCTTAAAACTCTTCGAAATATTCAGTTTTCCCTATACCAATACTCAAGAGTTACTGACTAAAACAGATGTATCGTGCTGCCTCTAGCGTCGGAATTAGGAAACAGATGTTCACCCGATGAACAATGCTTTTTGAAGCGAATGGGCAGGCAGCTAAGATCGAGCGGGCGGTGCTCTGTAGTTAGTAAATTTGACGGGGCTTCAGATGAAATTGTAGCCCTATAGATCGAAGTTATATTTTAAATGATTCAAATGATACTCTTATAATTTTAGTTACCTTTTAAAGTTACTAAAATGCCACGATTTGTCATTGCACTTATATCAGTATTCCTGTTTAAATATTATTTTAGAAACAAACTTCCAGTACAAAACACTTATAAAATGAACCACAACTACTCAACCAAAGCTAAGAAATGTGATAAAGGATCACTACGAGAAATTTATAAACGTTTCCTTTTATCTGTTCACACAAACTGAAACAACACAATGACAATGGGGGATTAAGACGAGAAAGAAATGCAGTGTATGAACATTGTTAAGACATCGAATGGGAAGTCACATGGGAGGATATCTTAGAGTAAGAATGTAGAACATCGGTAAGGAAGTAGTAGAGACCCGAAAGAATGGAAATGGGTGACAAAATTAAACCAAGGAGTAGGACTGGACATATGTAAGAAATGGAAAAGAATCTCGCAAAAAAGCAGAAGAAGAGAGAAAGAGAAAGAAAATAGGAAGGAGAGAAGATGCCGAATCAAGTGTGAATGGTACAGAGATAGAGCCAATGGGAAAAGTTAAAGGGAAAGAAGTGACAGAGCAAAGAGGAAAAAGAGAGTGAAGGGAAAAAGTGCGTATTCTGGATAAGAGAGCAGAGAAGTGAAAGGGTCTTTAAGGAATATAAAGAGTATAAAGATCCCAAATGTGAGGAGGTGGGAGGAAATGTCTATAGATTGCACTGATATTTAGTGCAGAAACGTAAGGTAACTGACAATGTAATGATTTTGTGATAACAATTTTAGCCTTGACTGTGTAAGGCAATAATTGTGGTTCATAGAATATGAAATCAAGGTATCACAGGCCATATATCTGTAACAAAAAAGATTTGGAAAGAATAATGCTTGAAGGAAAAGATAAACATTTCTTTTATATTTACAAATAACTTTAGATCATATGTATTAGCTAGATATCTTTGAGTATGCAAGAGAGACATTTATTTAAGCTATGGTCATGACAAAGATGTAAACGATGAGCGCTTATGACCATTTGAATTTTTCCCCACAATATCTTAAAATGTAAAGGGGCTGAAATTTTGTAACAAGTCAAAATCTAGCCAAAGGACCTGACAAAAAATGTTGCCTCAAGGTCATAAATAAATCCAAAAGGTAGATAAAAGTTTGAAGTTTCTCACGTAAGGATTTTAGTCTGATTTTGTGTCTATTTATAATAAAGCTTTGACAAACTTGAAGATTTTGTGAAACATTTATTTAATTCAATTGACCAATATTTTCGACTTTGCATACAAATTATATTCAGATCGTGTTTGAGCAACACTTCTTATTTTTCCTCAAATATGTCAATCGGTTCCACCACGTGTATCCTACTGCAGTAGAAGAGAAAATTATTGCCATGATGACCTGCTATTAAAATCTGAACTTTTGTGCTTTTGCCGAAGTAAGGAGTGGTATCATTTCATATACTTTGTATACGAATTATATTGAAAGGTATCTTTTAATACTTTCGAATATTTTACGAAATGTTTCCACGAGGTATATCATACTAAATTATGACTGCGTTTCAAGGACGCGCCCAGTGTAAAAATTTGTATCACTCATTGCTCCGACATCAATAAGCTGAGATTATAATAGCCGAGCATAGTTGCAACACTCGCCTCTTTAGTATGATATACGACGTAATATCGCCCATAACATAATTATATTTGAAGAAAGTGTTCTTCAGAAACGATATGTATAAGATTCTTACTCAGGAAAAGTGAAATTAATAAATTTCATAAAAATTAAATAAAAGTAACTGAGAATTTCTCACCTGACCCGGACTCTATTATTTAAAACCAATTTAGAGCTGCGATTCTACTTACAATCGCACAGGCTCCGGCCCTTGATAGCATTTTAACCACGCAAACATTAATTTTTATAAAACAGGTTGGCAACACTGATAACTGCAGTGCTTAGGTTCTGGAAAATCCACAGTACTTGTGTCGAATAATGTTTATGCAAAGTTTGGCGCAGCAATGGAAGCAATTTGAACAATTGATTTTTTAGTAAATGGGCTGGCAACAGTGAACCACTGTATCAATCAGAACTATTCCAGGACTTAGCTATCGCTGCAGTAGGATCCGGAGACGTGGCCCACTCTCCGCAGGCGCAGAGCTCCTTGAACTATAAGTAACACCAACCTGCACGTGGTTAAATTATCGGGAAGCTGATTCAGAGGTTCCGGGATCGAATCCTGGTGTCGTTATTTTACATTTATTTTTAAAAATAATGAAAATTAACTTTTTTCTTTTTATGTATACATGCATTAGGAAATAATAAAATTAGTGATTTATTATACCAACTAGAGGCTACTGAAAGCTAGGATGTATATAAATAAACCAGGACTGGATGCACAGTGAGCGAAGCGAGGTGTGCAAGGTGACCACGGTGCGTCCGAAGAGAGCTGGTCGGCGTAAGCCGCGGGAGGGGCGCAGTCCCCGAAATCAGCATACACAAAAGTGCTGATTTCCCAATCCCTATAAGGTCAGGTTCGGTTATGTATCTTTATATTTTCCGTTTCGAAATCCTGGGATCTTACTGCGGCGATGGCCATGTATTCCAGGGGCTATGATTAGTCAAGATCTTTCCAATGACATCTCACGCACCTCTCTAACCCTTGTGGTTTCAGAGATATAATTTCTGAACATGGACGGACAGAAACAATGAGCGTGAATAGAAGGTTTCTTTTGGAATCAAGGGACCTAAAAAGGATTAGACAAAATGCAAATTTTAAAAGTTACAAACCTATGGCTACATTTTGATATATTAAGGAATTTATTAAAGAGAATTTTAAACTTCAACATGTTATGAGGCCAAATTCAAGAAACCTTATCCTTTATAAGAATAACTTAGTAGACACTGACTTTTTTGTCAACATGCTTTCTTTATAATTTAAATTCTAACTTATATTCTAAAACTGATATAAATTGACCTCTAATAATATTAATTACAAAATGACAAAGCAAAATTGCAATATGAACAAAGCAAAATAAGAAAATGAACACAGATGGATGTCTTACTTGTAATTGAACGAACGACAAGTATAATTTTTCGACTCGAGACATAATTGAGCGCAGTTGGTAACTTTAATATTAAAATACATTTCCCGGATCGGAGCATTTAGCTTCTTGAATGAATGAATGTTAAATTCTTTTACTATCTCTGGACAGCCTCTTTCATCTTCACCCATTGAACAGTCCTAAATTTAAAACAATAGAGAATAAAGTTAAAACTTCTAAATTATTATCAGTCCACAAAATTCGAAAACTTAGAGTCAATTTACACCTCGTTTCTATCGTCTTATGTGAGTGCGATAGCTATATTCATGCCTAGAGGCACTAATATGAAGTAAATAAGAACCTTCAGTCATTAATTCCCCTTATCCTGAAAGGATATCAACGGAACATTTGTACCTTACAAGAAAGCAAATATGAAAATGTCAATTCTCATATTTGAGATAAATACCAATAAAGTGATAGCAAGCATCTTCATTACGAAATCAATACCAATGAAGAATGACTTTTTTTAAGTACAAGGGTAAATTTCAATGGTTTTGATTTACTTCCGATACCTCATAGAAAGAGTAAAAATGACCATTTGAAATATGTGCTTGTGATCAAGACTACTCTTTTCTATAATTTCATAAGAAGATGGCGGACTTCTACAGCAAAACATTTTCAGTGCAAAATGTCATTACACGATTTTATCGCAATTTTTGTTTCAGAACGTTTCTTGTCACAAAAAATATAGAAAGCAACTGTAGACTAGCGTCTCAACATAGAAAGTTCTATATTTCGAAAACCTGAAAGAACACACGGGCATACTGCCAGCGTGCAACAGAGCGAACGAAGCAGCTCAGTTAGGAGATAGTACTATTCAAGAAACTTTGCTGCGTTTGAAATTGCTTTGTTTTTGGATGGCATAGTACAGTTTACCAACTGGACTACAAGCGTTTACCTTCGCACAGAGCAGCCGGCCAGGTGTAATGTTATGTAATAAGCTATTTTTATTTTTTTAAAGCATCCATTGTAATATGAAACTACCAGTTACATTTACCAGGTTTATCTCTTTATATTCCTTGATGCAGGTGTAAGTAATTGCAGAAGTGGGCGAAAAGGTTTGAATATGAATGTAATAAGCATTTCTAACAAGGTGCTTCAATATAAAATTGTCATTTGTTTTATGAAGACAACAACTCTGATTATGTGAGTTGTATACCTATTAGATAGATTTTTTATATATATAAATCTGGGAACACATATGAGTCTCCATTTGCAAAACTTGTCAAATGCATCATAAACGGAACAGAGGCAAATTGGCGAAAATATTTTACGGCAGAGTCACACAATACGTATGATTTATTAAAATCCTGAGTTGACTGTTAAAATCAGTATAATCTCACTTAAACCATTCTCTTATTTATAAAATTTAGTTTTCGCTTAACAGGTTTTGCAAGTGTAAAGCAAATTAGACGGGTTCTGCCGTCACCTTGCGAACGTACCCACTTGCAAAATCCGTCAAATGCATCCTACACTTTCAAAACCTATTAAATTAATGTTTGCAATAATGACAACCGAAAGCTTGTATCTTCTCAGAGGAATATTTCTAGTAAAATTCGATAATTATGCCAAAAAATTATATATATATATATATATATATATATATATATATATATATATATATAAAGTTTTGATACATTTGGTACATTTTTGTTATTACATTTGAGAAATTGTACTTAGAACAAATAACTCGAAACATATCATGTGAGTGACTCACTAACACAACGACATGTTGACTTCTGAAACTTATTTTAGGGCATTAATATAAAAATAAATAAATAAAATAATTTAATGTAATATAAAATAACTTTAATATAAAAATAAATATTTATTTTTGGACGTCAGTTCAAAATCTTCACTGATTCACTACCTGTTAAAATGATATTTGATGGCAAAGACATTCCTAGTACAACTGCTCCGCGATTACAAAGATGGGCTCTATTTCTTTCATCGTACGAGTATCAAATAATTTATACTAAGAAAATAGAAGAGTTGATTGTTTTTCAGATTATCACTCAAAGATGAAACAGGGGACAGTCAAGTTTCAAGTGAATATGTATCCATCATATCAAATTTTAAGTGAATATGTACCCATCATATCTGAGGAGCCATTGTTAAAAAATCAGGTGGTAGACTACAAAAGAAGATCAGATATTGCAGCAGGTTATTGAAAGATAAGAAATACTTGCCGTAGCGAATTGCCACTTCAGTTGAAGTCACCCGAGATGGAAGCTTTTCATGCTAAGAGAGGTCAGTTAACAGAACAGGATGGATGTGTCATGTTGGGATATAGAGTAGTGCTTCCTAGAAGATTGCGACAACGATATTTCCGGTTGATTCATGAACAACATATAGTATTCAGTAAATTATTCGTTTTAGTAAGTTTTCACGGCCGTCAATACTTAATTTAGCATTGCGATGACGGACCGGGCATTGCATTGCCTATCGTCTTTAACATTGTTATTAGAAGGTTTTCCAGATGAGCCCAGAAGGCATTGTTTTGCAGGCAACGGGTAAACTTGCGTTTTAAACCTTTAGGCAAGTATCTTTATAACGGTGAGCCTTTTTTTTTTTGCGGGGTTCATCAATGGTAGTGTGATGAACTTGATGTGAAACACAGCGGAGCATACTACCGGGTAAAAAAATCGGCGGAAATGTGCAATTTCTGGGAAGGGTTCCGATTGACATGTGAACTAGGAGAATTCGGCTTGCGGTTTTCATCCGTCGAGCATGGTTCATCATCGAGTTATTGCAGGGACATCGGCGTGATACATCCTTGTAACGGTGGAATCACAGACCTATTTCAAGTACTTTCGATAGGAGATAAGGTCATTTTCTTCCACTTCAGACATGAATTAGTGAATCGCTTGAAATTCAATTTAGTATCATGTTTCACAGACACGTAGCTGATTTCCAACGTTTCTCATAAACTCAATGGGCCCTAAGCTTTTCCGTTAACGATTTCGAGTAGGAGGCGCAGTGGTAATTCATTGTAATGCAGCTGGTAAACGATCCTTGAAGTGGCCGACCTAGGAACTTTTAGAAACGTCTAGTGACTGATAGTATGATTCTTCCCAATACTTTTGGCATCACTAGTTGGCCCTACTGGAGTAAGTGATTCATTCTTCATCGAATGTTTACACAGATAATCTTAGATTGCTCGAACAACTCACTCAGCATCTCCTTCAGGTATTATTTGGTAAATGTACTGCGAATCAGGTTCATGTAATATTGTAATGCAGTCATCCAGTTTCACGGTTTTGTGCAGTTTCCCGTCCTTCAACATCTCTTACACATTTGTGTGATCTGTTCTAGCTCAAACTATTTAGCCTAAAGAAGCCGTTCAGGTGCACGAAAACTTTATATCTCTCTTCCTCCTGTCTTCTGTATTTCTCTATTTAACTTGTTCTTGTCAATGAAATCATTTATTTTTTACCTTCTGACAGCTGTTAGTCCATGTCAGAATAAACATATGGGCCCAAAATTGCTGATGTCCCATTGGAAATCCTCATTTATCACAAAACCAGGAGAAATCTTCAAGACTTAGCCGTGTTTGTCCGCTCATGTCTAGCTAATCGCTTGCTACATACGTCTCATTTAATGAATCTTGTGTAGACTGATGATCATCTTCATCTACACCAACCTCTGGTGAGGAACGCGAAACAGAGTTTGTGAAATTTACTTAGCCTTCTTCCAAAAGAATACTTTTCTCCAATCGGCCATTCTCCAAATTTTCCTTGCAATCTTCTTTTCGTTTTTGCGGAGGAGGGGTACATTTTAAATCTAGTCCAGAATGTTTTGTAAATCATTTGGACTCTGACCTTGAAAGAAAGAGTACTCTAAATGGTATTTTCACAGGCCACGTTCACCTGAACACTTACACTTTTCAATGTCAAGCAATTTTCCCAGCCTTTCTCAATAGGTTTTAAGCATTCTGCAAGCTTTTCTACTCTCTGCAAGACAATACTTTCTGGCCTCATCTGCAAAACCTTCTGATAATAACGTTGGCAGATGATAGGCCGTCGTCCATCACTGCAGTGCTAAATTGATTCTCCACAGCCGTGAAAGTTCTAAAACAGGTCATAAGAAAACGTTTGGAAATTCATCCAATTACAATTACACTTTAAATCTGAAGACTACACTGATGGAATAAAATGCGGTGGAATCTAAGTCATCAAACTGATGGAACGATGTGTGAAGCCGTGAAGGTGTGTTACACCAGCGTCCACTACCGTTGTTGGCTCAGAAGTTCGAGATAGATTTATTATAGCAACACTGTTAGACAGAGAGGTAATTCCAGTTCCTAAGAACAAATCACAATTTAGGTCGTAGCAATACATGTCCGCATTAATGATAAAGTGGTTGGGTGCACACGAGTGACAATCACACTGCTGCAGCCTCCACGTGGCGATTAATGGATTGTTTCTCTGGAAGACAATTGAGAGATGTAAATATGTCATTTTATCACAAAATGGACGAACGGTAACTCATCTAGTGTAAAGGAGGATCTTTAGATTCAAAATCATTATATATGCTTGAATTGGTGTTAAAAGACACTCCTAATATTCTAACAAAATAGAAAGTCATGAGAACATAGCTTTAAATAATCACCAAAATTTTCAAATTTTCCCCTAAAATTCGTAATTTTCAAGGCAATTCGCAGACTGAAGATATCGACGAAGTAGACTGATTTCTTTATCACTTAGGATGGATTTGAAAATACAACTTTTGACACCTCAGGCATTTTTAGATCTAGAATGTTTTTGGCTTACTTTTGTTCATACAGCGTAAAAATTCTAAGAACATTTAAAAATCTTTTAAGAGTATGTTGTGAAAGACCAAGGATTTCACGAAAGGATCTTTCTTTCTGTCAACTTTCATATAAATCCACAAGCACATTTGGTCTTGGCTATTGTAAAAAACTTTGGTAAACTTTATTTTTATTTGGGTCAGTCTAGTAACTTTGGACTTCGGCCGGTCACGATTTACCCTTTAGCCATTAAAATCCACACCCTTGCCCCTGCCGGGATTCTAACCCGGGACCTTCCAGTTGTTGACCTACCACCGTAGAGTGCACGGCTCTTGGCTATTGTGTCTATGGGTATACGGTAGAGAAGATTTTAGCAATTTGTTGAATACTTTTTATATTTAAACTTTTAATTCAACACTAAAAAGTGGGTTTAAAGTTTGTTTTCTTATATCATACACTTTTATTGTTCAAACCAAACTTCGGCATTTGTATAAAATCCAGTTTCCGTTTGTTTAAAGGAAAGGTATCCCTCGAATTCCAGTTTCATTAATAGAGTTTAATCCTACATATAACTAGAAAAGTGCATCAGTAAGTTTCAAGTATTACCAACAGATCCTGTTGTTAATTTTAAGGCAAAACTCTCAAGTTCGACTCTCAAACCTGAAGAATGCAGCAAATTTTGTTTTAATAACCAACAACATTTTCTGACATGGATATCACATACAAATCATTCACTTTTAACAATTCAATGAGCTTATTGCACTAGTTATTCTTAGCGCAACTGGCAATTCTGATAGACACCAATTTCTGATTAAAATGCGATTTCGATTACCATGGGTTCATGGCATGGTATCCCACCATGAAATTCACCGTGTGGTCAATCTGTTCCTGACCTCACTTCTTTTTACACCTGCTTCTCTAAAAGTGAGTTTTATCGTTTTCGCCAATCAGCGAGTTCGGTAAATTAGTCGAAATATTGAAGACTTTATAGCCGTCTTACGAGTTCTAGATTACTTCCATTCCTTTTATTTTATTTTAAGTAATGGTTTCTTTTTCGATGTTATATTTTCCTGCTATTATCTATATTACACGTTATAAATAACCAATTGTGAAATATTCTATACATTCAAATTGCACTTTTACCTACTTCTTGTATGACACGAACTATAAATAAATAAAATACTCACCCGTTCTCCGTCACAAATGTTAATGTCTTCAATGCATTGTCCAGAGAAACATTGAAAGTAGTTCGATACACACATATTGCTCTTCGTTTTTTGTTTCTGCTCTGTTTAAAAGAGATAAGGAGATAATGAAATTACGATACTTAGGTAACGAGGAAAATGTATTACTTGAGGAATCCTCTCTTTAACATTATGAGAGGAATGAAAACGTGTAATGTACCCTATGAAAATAATGTTGACAATATCGAAAAAGTTGTTTGAGTAGGTTACGTTCAAAATTATAACCAAATTCAATAGAACAAATATCTGAAGTCCAGCTATCAAAATACAACCATGAAATAAAGCCGTCATCATGTGAGTTTTCCAGTTCAGAGATCTCGGTTCAATACCGAGGACGATATAAATGCTAAATCCTGAACAAAACAACTTAAAGAACAAGAAATGATTACCATATAACTATTTCTCTTTACTGATTACCATCTGAACAACACGCAATATTACCACATGAAAACAATAATCTTCGTTATCATACTCGATTTATCAGACATATCCATATATCATCTACCTCCCACTATTGTTGTTACACAAAATTACAATTACTTAGTTGTCTGATGCTATTTAAAATAGAATATCAAAACATTATTTGTAATGTCGAGTTCGTACACAAGAACATTACATGGAAAGACCAAAGAAATGCTTTATTCTTTTGGGCCTTGCTAAAACAGTTAATTATAGAATCAATTTAGTACTTTTAGCTCATCGATGCAGTCTACAGTATAACTATTTACTCTATTATTCTTAACAGTCTATAATTTAAAAAATTTAAATATGTGGAGCAATGTATTTAGAAAAGTTATACGTTTTAATGTGTGTTGGTTTTCACACAAAATCTCTTGAACACCATTTTTAAAATTCGAAAAATATGTGACGTGAAAAAAGAGAAACAGCTTTATAGTTTCCCTGGTTTATAAGACCTAAAGAATTTGATAACATTTGAAATAGGGCCAAACATTGATATATCTATGTTTTTTACTTTGCGTAGTATGTTTGGTGATGCTTTTGTTTTATACGTTAGTTACAATATGAATTGATGTTTATAGTTTGGTGTTTGTATTTTGAGCCACGGGGTTGGTTCTCTATTCTTAATGATTATCCGCGATTAAGGTTATATAGAATCTTGCAATTTAAGGAAAAGCACAATTTATAATGATAGCGAATTGAATAGTATGTTAAGAATGTATTCGACTGCAGAGAAATACAGATGTATGCAACTAAATACGTACGTCTCTATTGTTTATTGGGCGAGAGGTTCTATGTTCAATAAATATACTTTGAGATATAACATTGTCTATGCCTATTCTGTGGTAACTTGCTTTATTATTAAATGTAGCTACTGGCCTGGCTTGTAGATACCAACCAGGAACGTAAGGTATTAATTTATAACGCAAATGGATCTAACATTTGCTTTCTTACCATACATATGTTACTTTACTTAGATCTCACCTACAGTATTAAATAACTATTCATTTCTAATATTGCATATACCTAATAAACCAACTCATAATATTCACAAGAGAAGGTCCTCTTCCTCATCTATATAAAACAGTTGTAGAAATATTTGACGTTCAATATTAACCTCATTGTTATTATGGCTTATATAGGCCACAAAAGATTTTGGTACGTTGTCAAAGAATTACATGTAATTGATTACTTAAGATTTCGGGGAACAAATATTCTCGCTCTTTACTAGAAAAAAATAATTTAAAAAACATTTATTGTATCCAGAATTAAAGGAAACCAGAAAGTCGATTTTTCTTGAATTCCACGATGTGGGGCCTTGTGATGGGATCCCACTGTCTTCGCAATCTGTTTCGATAAGTGTAGTCGTGTGTTACTGGAAGAATAGGAACAGTTAGAACCGAAAATACTTTGTATTTTTTTTCCCATCAGCTAATTTCTAAAGATATCGTTGATGAGTTTAAATAATGAGGGAATTGGAGAGCAAACTTTATTAATAATAAGATAAAAATAATGAAGATACAATATGAGGATACAAGTTGCCTTGCTCACCACCAATATGTAAATATACTAAACAACCAATTAAAACAAACATTTAGACGAGGAAAACTACTAGGAATCAGAAAGCAAAAGTGCAACAGTAATTTACGATTGATTGTAAAGGAATGCCGACTTGGCTATTCAAATTTTCGACTTGCCAATCTCAGTACCCCCAAAACCTTTTTGTTTTTCCTCTTTACCACTTAAGAATGATTTTCATCAATGAAATCGCTGAGTTGGAAAAGGAAGAAACTCCAGTGTAGTGTAAATGAATTGAAATAAACAAAGTGTAATGCTTGTGTGAATACACTATGTGGTGTAAGTAGAAAAATACATTCCGAGCCTCCTGCATGGAATAGTGCGTTCCTAAAGTTTCGTGATATATTGAAAGGGAAGAGCCTCCGAAAGCCCTTTCATGATACACTCAGTATTAGCCTACGAGATGAAAAAACCACATGATTATGGTAGGAGAAAATTCTGTGTAGTTTGGCCGAAAACTCCCAATGAAGTGTCACTGTTACAACATGGTTGCAATTTATTGAACCATTTACGTATATGCATGGTTGAAAATTGGTTGTCAATTTATTTAAAAGAAATGCACTTTCTCCTACAACAGATAAATTTAATTGGTTATGTACCGTACAAGCGAGTGAATTGCTATTAACGTCCTAAACGAATTGATGAGCTTGTAAAGACGAAACCTATAGCTGTTGGTAAACTCCGAACCATTCTGTTGAATGGATGCCGACGGGATTTGAACCCGTGACCACGTCCAAAAGAAACAAAAGTCCTAACTTCTCGGCCACCTCGAGGTCTACAGTATAAGTATTTGGTATATAGACATAATATGCCGGGAGATGTTGTAGTTCCCTATTTCATGACTATTAAACATTCACTCTTACACAGGGGAATGAGAAACCGACATGCTATTTTGACAAAATATACAAGATCATAAAGTCATAAAGTATATAAGGTAAATGATAGTCACTCAGATATAGAAAGCGATTATAATACTTCGGTTGTAAAACTGACAGGTTCCTGTATAAATGTCTTCAGAAATTTGTCTCTTCATCTCTTTGGTTGCTTGGATTTAGTTCGAGGGTTGTTCAAGGAAAAAGTTTCCCTATGTTGCCAAAAATATATTTCTGAAAGTACAGACAAAAATCAAGTTGCACCAAGTAGCGTGGTAATTTTTCACTTTTCAAAATAAATTTCAAGTCGGCACAAGCATTTGTCACATCGTTGCACGAGTTTTTGAAAACCATTTGGCAAAAAAAAAAAAAAAAAAAAAAAAAAAATCGGGATCCACTCCCGGCGCAAATGTTTCAATCAGCGACTGCTTCACGAACCTTGATTCTTCGGTTGGACAACACCAATTAATTCACTTTTTCAACCAATGTTGCGTCACTGACGAGAGACGGACCACACCGGGCCGATCTTCATCGAATATGCTTGTTCGTCCTTCAGAAAACACTTTCCACCACCTTCGCACCATTTGTAGACATTACAGTCTTCATAAACAACAACCAGCTTCCTGTGGATCTCGATAGGAGCAAGGCCATTTGCCCGCTCATACCGGATCACAGAACGAATCTCTACTTTACTCTACATCTCCAGCACACGTTGTTCCGCCATGACTTGCTACTCCTTATGGCCACGGCACGTTTCTCACTGCATGACTCACGTTAATCACGCGCCGCGCATGCGCAGTAGCCCGCACGAACATTGCATTGTGTGGTAAATGTAGCTGAAAGACGAAAGAACACATTGCTACTTTCATTTCAATTATAGGTCTCGTACTTTCTTCAAAAAAAAATATAGGGAAATTTTCCTTGAACGATCCTCATATATTATCTCCAAGTTATTAATCTGGTATTTTTTCCTGCAATATTGTAACCTAGGATCTGTTTTTTCTTTCAGTTGAGTTGAAAATGGAAAAAAAAATCACCACCTTTAAAGAGCAATAAAATACATAAATGTTACAAAACTGATTTTACTTTATTATTTCTACAGTTCTTGTAAGTAGAGGATCGAATTTAATTGGTTAAGACGTTGTCAGATGAGGACTGTGAAGTTAAATATGTTTGTCGATTTTCTCAAATGTAAGGTACTTGTAATTTTTTCCTTTTTCAACTCGCCTACTCAATCAAGAATAGTCAACTTTCGCGTTGTTTTTTTCTCCTATACTTCTGTTGAATCACGCACTTTATTCGGAATTTGTTTTGTACTGTTTTGTATAGTACTACTGTATATGTATGGGTACGTGACAATCGACAAGTAGATATATATAAGAGTAAATTAAAGAGAAATGAAAAGTTATAATGCCGTATTCAAGTTGTTTCTTATTGTCATTCCATGTTAAATTTTCCACTTTAAAGAGCATACAGTATTGGTGAAAGCTTGCCTTTGTAGTTCTTTTTTTATGAGTATATGGATTTTCAATATTATGATTCTGTATACAAAATAATCATATTTTCTCTTGCTTTATTTTATCAGACGTTCAACTGATACTTTGAAAAAGATAGACATTTTGCGAGAATTAGTGTTTTTTGTTGGCGTGGGGAGGGGGTGTGCTTTTGGAACGTTACTTATGAAAATATCGAATTGATTTTCTTACGATTGATACTACGAATGTGAAAAACAAGTAAGAGGTTTAACTTCTATAACAATGATCTGAAGGTATCGTAGACAGTCTTATCAAAGAGACTAAGCTGTAATAATAATGCGAATTAAAAAACGTAGGTGTACTAATTCTGTATTTACTAGCTTATCTTTAGTTCGGAATAAATATTTCCGTGATCATGTGTGTAAGTAATTACGTATATCTAATTCATTTTACTTCTGAACTACTATTTATCTTAATTTTAGATCTTCTGTATAGTTTTTATGCAGGGCTGTGGACATCCAACTTTGACTTGTGCTATGAACCTCCGTTCCTGATGTTTCAAAACGATCTAACACGTTATTTTTTTGTGGATAATATTAACAAATGCAAGTTCTGAAGCAGTACGGTACACAAAACAAGTTTTGGAATCACCAGCATTTATAAAATAAAAATGTCTGCGCGCAGTACGAATCAATAGGCTATCAAACGCAGAAATTGACTGAGCGAGTTTTAAGTTTTGGAATCATACTCTTCAATTGTAATGAGAGTTTCAAGACTTTGTCAACTTTTTAGGTCAAGTTATTTTAAAGAAACATTATTTTTCGTACATATATTAACAAGGTTTTATTTCATAATGGGTTCAGGTTTTAAATAACTCTCAAAGACATCTTTCATTTTAAATTCTACAATAGAGTATTAGATTTATAAAAAAAACAGTAGTTACTCAGAAAATATTTTACATGGGCCTATACAGAAAATTTTTCATAGTTTTCGACCAAACGTGTTAATTGTGACCTCAAAGTTTTACTTAAAAATAAGACTCAAGAGACAAATTTCCAACTCGTAAAAAATAACAATAAAAAGGAATTTCTTTAAAAGTAAACAGGCTCCTTGTCCCTTTTGAAGCTCGAACTCAATTGCTATATCACTTCCTGCACCCCACTTTCGTCAGGCCTGCTCCTGTATAGTGGTGTCATCGCGTAAATTACGTACATTACATTTCCCATATAATTTAGTTCCTGATTAGGTGTAAGATCAAGTTGTCTTAATTCTTGTATTCCAAAACATAAAATTGTTTTATATCATATGTGTTTTAGGAAAAAAAAAATAATCTTGCGGAGATTTGTAATTTACCTACCTGTTACTTTGAATGGCTTCTCGCAAATAAATGGATATGTCTGTGTACAATCTTTTGCAGACCAGTAATAATAATTTGGTGAATACTCGTTGTCCTCATACGGAAAGTCTTTGGTTAATGTAATGCATAATGGAACCACTGAAGCCTGCAGCATTGCCAACTGTCTATGTTTCCATCCTGAGATAAAAAATAAAAATTATTATATACAGAAACATGGTTATTAATCAAGTATTGAATTATCGTTCTTCTCAATGTGATGCTTTAGGCAAATGTTCTTTCAGTAAATAACTACAAAAAAACACACATTCGTTAAAAAAAATCAATTTCCAGAAATGTTGTTGTCCTTCTCAAGTGAACGTTCGGATGAAACCTAATAAAGTTTCCAAAGTTTGAAGAACAAGTACCTTCCTCACTTTAGCACGGACGTTAATTTTTAACAGACTCGTATTGTTAACTTGTAGGAACTGGTATTTAATACCTATAGTAGAAGTACTGAGAATGAAGCATGGATAGCACACAGAAGAAAACCTCGAAATTAATTACAATGGCAAACGAGGAATGAAACATTCAAGTTTATGTCCATGGAGTAGACTCTAAATGTAAGAAAGATATCTATTTAGTCCAACAGTCACATACCAATGGATTGGTGAGATGTTGTTTACTTGTGTTTGTGCTATTACTGAAGATTCTGTAATTAGTTTCTAGAGCACTTATTTTGGACGTTATCTTCTTGAGCTTCTAATACATTCATTCATATAAGTGAATGTAATTCATACTTCTCATATATTAAGAGACAATGCAGGGCACAATCTTGAGCCCCCTCATCCCCTAGCATACACCCTCCATTCCAAAAGAAACCGAACGTTTTAAAAAAACAAAAAAACAATGTACATTTTGGAACAAATCATTTTTATTAATCAATGTATTCCCCTTCTGCATCGATACACATATTTGCACGCTCCAACAAGTTGTCAAACGACTTCTCCATGTCCTTTATTGGAATGGTCTTTAGGACGGCGGTCGTCGCCTTCTCAATGGCTTCAATCGATGCGTGCCACTTTCCTTTCATCGCCAAATGCAGTTTCGGGAACAGATAGAAATCGCACGGAGCGAGATGGTGAATAGGGCGGATGATGCAAACGAATAATGTGATTTTTGACCAAAAATTCAGTTACAAGTCGCGAACGATGTGATGGTGCATTATCGTCCAAAAGAGTCCAACTGCCGATTTCTCGATATTCGGGCCGAATACGACGAATTCTTGCCAGCAAACGCTTCATGACGCCCAAGTAAAACTCTCCAGTGACTGTCTGGCCGGGCTGAACAAATTCTTTGTGGATAATTCCTTTTGAATCGTAAAAACAAATCAGCATCACCTTAACTTTTGACTTCACCAAGCGACTTTTTTTGGGTGGTCCTTCATCCGGCGCTCTCCATTCAGCACTTTGCCGCTTTGTTTCGGGCTCATATTCAAAACACCACGTCTCGTCACCAGTTACAATCGATTTCAAGAAGTTTCGATCCTGTCG
>JAGDQP010002478.1:0-70581 GCA_022664845.1 Lepisma saccharinum
TCAATAAGGAGTACGTTAAGTGGCTCGGTCTTCCATCAAATCATAATAGATAATTTTATTTTGGCCCCCGTATGGGTAGATGGAAAGGGCGGCAGCTTTATGTGTTTTCTAAAATCTGGAACAGCTCAAATACAAACAACAGCAAGCGTCATACATTCAGTCATGAAAAATCTACGAATGGAAATAGGTACATTTTTGTCATCACTCATTCCACTGGAAAAGTGTATCCCCGGGTCAGTAGTTATCTGCAACGACTACATTTTAGAAAACCAGAACGAAATTCGAATCTACTTTACACCAGGACGTCACAGACAATTAGATTGTTTCTATCTAGCTCAGACCTTCAAAGCTCAAACATTCTTACAATGAGCTTTTATTGGACATATCTAATTTAATAGGTTCAAAGAAATCTGTTCTGCGTGTTGTAGTGAGCCCTACGGGTGTTGTCAATTTCTTCTTCTCCTTACAGGAAAGATGATTAAATTATAATAAATGAATTGATTCCAAAGTAATAATAAATAAGGTTTAATTACTTTTCTTATAATTTGAGAAACATCCCCATTTGAAAAGGACGGATACAAATATAACGTGGAATACAGCACGTGTTTCAAATGTATATTTTCCGAAATCGAGATTAAAAACGTTATTCTCAATTCAAACATATAAAACCTACCATTCGATTAAGGTTAGCTCTACTATGATATTATTCAACTTTCCTCCACACATCTCGAAGGGACTTTTCTACAACGAGACACAGTTCAACACAAGGAGAAGATTGAAAGCTGACTCCTCCTGTGGTAACACTACATGTTATGCTAAGCGCTCTGTTTAATTAAATATAGCATCAAAGAGTCCACAAGTATGAATAATTTTTATTCATCAACTCTGCTATAATTGTTGTTATCGCTTCAAAATGTCTTTAAAGATGAAAGGAAACTCTAACTTCCCTTCACACTAGTGAAGTTATCTTGCTTATGTTTTACTATCAATTTCAGTAATAAACAGTTAGATGTTTTCTGTATATTAAAGAATCTTCTTGTACAAAAGGTAATTAAATTATTTAAAAAAATAAATATAAATAAATTGATTGTACCCGAATGGGGGAGGACACATTAAATGTAAAGGGGCTACATCCTCCCCGATTAGAGGTGGGCATAAGCAAAAGTGCTTTCAATAAAGTTGAGGGTCAGCCAAAGTGAATCGAATCGATTCTACTTTCAAATTCACTTCTTTTCAACCCTGAGCGATGAAAATGCTTACTCAATTCGTTATTCACTGAAATCATAAGCAGCGCAAGCTTTCATGAAAATCATCCCTTATATTAATTAACACGCGTTTCAATTGGCTACTCAACCAAGTAAGGGAGGACACATTAAATGGAAAGGGGCTACATCCTTTCCGATTAGAGGTCGTTAAAATGCACCGGATGTCTTCTACAAACACCTCCTAGGGCACTCAAGCCACCTGCTACTTGGTGCTTGCCCCTGACATCTACACAACCCGCAATTTTCAGTCCTTTGATTAGTACATCACTATTCCTCCAAATTTACCTCACAATCTTGTACAAACACCTCTTAGGTCACATCAACCCACCCCAGGTCACGTCAACACTTTTCCTCCGCCAGAATACCACCGTAATCTTCTACGAACATCACGACTACGTGTTGGTTGGCCCTGGCATCTAGGCAACCCGCAATTTTCAGTCGTTCTTGTACCCCTTCTACTAACCGGGGATATCAGTCTTCCAAACGGGGTACCAGAAGCCTAAAACTGAAAACAGCGTTAATACTCACCTGGTAGAATATCCATCAATTTCAGGTGCTTGAGAGGTTTTTTGTTGTGTTTGTCTGTCCAGTCAAACTGAAGTGCCAAAAGATTCCTTAATATATTTTCCAATATTCTTCGTACGATATGCAGTGCGTTTCTTCCTACTACAAGGCTCATTTGTAACTTCTGCAATAAAAACACGTAAACATTTAGAGTGAAGAAGTTTGACGCGGATCACATTCAGAAGTATGTCATTCCCTCCTATGTGAAAAAAATACCCGAGGAAACTTGCATAACATTCACTGCCAGGAAAGATTCAAATCGTACGTATTATTTGTCTATGAACAAAGAGACAATCAAGAGATGAAGGACACCTCATTTGGAACAAAGATGACCCACGGACGACTTGAAGGTAAATATGTTCATTCTCTTGACCTTAAGCAAGTAATGTAGGTACAAGAGACCTACAATTTGTTTAATGCTTTGCAAAATCCAACTTCATAACCTACTTTTATGCACTTATCAGACATTAATGTGTGTACATACACACTTCCAATGCGCTGCTCGAAAGTTTTCTCAAGGACGTGCCAGCTTTTCCGAAGAACCAACATACCTTACATGCCACACGCAATAACTTCACAACGGTTAAACAACATCAGTGAATTTCTGGAAGAAATGAAGTTGAATCCAATACGGCAGATGGTATGTGTAATGTGTTTTACAGATGTAATACTTGGGCTTATATATAGCTCATATGGTGGCATTCATGGCTTCGCTTGTGTAAAGAAATTAAATGGGTGAGTCCGAATTTTCGAATCATTCTGTAGATGAAAAAGCTGTAGGTCACCTAACTATACATAGTAGCTATATAGCTACTATCAAATCAAAATAGATAAATCAAATCAAATCAAATAAAGTATTATGGCTCCATTTTGAACTTTTCATATATTTTAATATTTAGTATTTTGAACTGAATTTATTTTAATGTCTTTCGGCAACTTTAGCCAGACCGACGGATGATGATGAGATGATTGGTGGAATAAAGAAAGTCGGAGGAAACGGGAGAACCCAGAGAAAAACCACGCACATGGTGTTTGTCCACCACAAATCCCACATGGCACAAGCTGGGATAGAACTGGGACCCCATGCACCAGAGGTGAGCGCTCTACCAAGGATCCACCGTGGCCATTTACCACGGCCATATATTCAGTACCACAAATATATTCTTCCTAATTATTGGAAACATGTTTTGAGGTATTCAAGGTGTAAATGACAATATTATATATATATATATATATATATATATATATATATATATATATATATATATATTCAAAATGAGCGTGTTCCATATCACTCGAAAGCTTGTCCGATCTCATGTACAATATAGACCAAACAAGAGCAATGTTAAAGGAAGTATAAGAAAGCTTAATGCCCTTAGAAATATCAATTTCGGTGAGTTTTGATCTTAAATAATTTCAAAGTATTACACATAATAGTCCAAAAATTATATTATGAATAAACATCCGTAGTTTAAATTCGCCAAATTTCATACAAATCGGAGATGGTTCCGTTGTGTGGGATATGTTGATTTCGCATGTAATGAACCTGATACGAACAAACTTAATTAAGTTATGCTGTAATTTATATAATTGTCCAATATCAATTGCAATGTCTACATGCAATTGAAGAGTATGCTTCCAAAACTCGCTCAATCCGTTTTCACTGTTCTTTCTTTAAAAAAAAAAAAAAAAAAAATCATCGTGTGTATTTGTTCTGCAGATGTTTTTTCTTTACAGAATAAGTAATGGCGATTTAAAAAGCTTGATTTGTAAAGTTAACTTCGGATTCATATCTAAGAATTCGCATAGTCCAGAGAAACGCAATGCAAAATTCGCTGTTTCTGAAAATGTTTTAAGTAGACTGAGCAAGTTTTGGAAGCATAATACTCTTCAATTAATACGACGGCCCATGGGAAGGGGACAACAGCGCACCTAAGAAGTTTACAAAGCAAGAATAACGATGATGTAAACTAGTTGTAGTTTACAATCAGGATAAGATCTAGTAGCCTCTAGTTTATGAGCAAAATTTTCTATAACAGTTTTTTGCTGCTCGCTCACTTCTTTCAGCTTCATTTCAATTTTTCCCAGATGGCGGGAAATCACTGCTAAATACTTTTCATCAAATTTTCAATTTTTAATGGAGCTATGATCAACATTCGATGAACTTCCTTCACCTAAAATCAAAATGAGATAAAACTAATGGTCGGAATGCAATTGGAAAATGTACACTAACTTACAAGGTGAGACCACGGTTTGGGAATTGTATTGTCAAATCAGTCTTTCAGTAGTGGTACTTCACTGTTAGTGTTTAACTATATTAAAGCCCTGGCGCGGACTGTCAAGACAAAATCGCGAAAACTTTCTCAAACTTAGGCACATGTGTTACTAATTTTTATACACAAGATATTGTCTTGACCTGTTACGCAATGGGAAAAAGAGGGTCGGCCCTCTGCTGGACCAACGCCGGTCAGGGTCGGGGCCGCACTCGGTTCCCGATCGTCGGGCCGACAACCCCAAAGACAACAAAAACTTTCCAGAAAAACTCTCACTTTGGCCGGTGTTGGCCCGATCGTTACCGGCTCAAATCCCGACCATTTCCCGATAGTTACAGTCGGGCGTCAATCGGGCACCAGGCGTTTGCCACCGTCGGCACCGCATATGGCTATAAGAAACGAGCTTAGTTGGTCAGAACAAAAGCATGAATGCTGTCTGTTGGTATTCTGCGAGAAAGTAATAAGCGACTTAATGAATCATTATACGACATATGTGGGATTATTACTTGGTGCAAGAAAGACAAGGTATAGGGATTGTACCGGACTACTGAGATGTTACTATTTTTAGTAAGCCGAGGATGTTTGTTATTACTTTGGCAGATTGTCTTGTCTTTAGTCAGAGTTTTATTGTAAAACTCTGTGACAAATCTGCAAACGGGACGGCTTAGCGTTGTTTAGATAACGCTGACTTCATCAGACCTGTGGTAAATCCCCGGTGTAATTGCAATACCGGCTCTTACTAAATTTCACGAGAGAATTATAAACGATAACTTCAAGGCGTTATCACAGCTCTAAAGAAGTGTTGCCAAGAGTCCCAGGTCAGTGACTCATTAAGAGTTAAACTTAATGATCCGGTATGTAGACGATGCTTCGGTGTTGTAACTCATTAACGTAGAGCTGTAAAGAAAACTTATCGCTAACAGTCTACCAAGTATAGGTATATCAAGTTCGTACTTGAAATTTAAGAACCAAATCCTTTCGCTTTCCTGACTTCATCTTATTCTAGAATATTCATGGGGAAACTTTCATGTTAACGGAAAACGCAAGATTTCCAATATACAGTTTATTTACAAATTAAAGAAAAGAAATACACACACAAAATTACAAGTGATGCAACATATTAATTAGCTGGACTTGTGAAAAAAAAAAGTTGACATTTAGCAAAATTACTATAAAGGGTCGATGACTATCGTGATGCCTCTTTCGTAGAAAGTCCAATAATATGACATGACTATGAGCGCGACATTAATAACAGGTTTGGGAGAGTGTAATTGGAAATTCGTACACGAAAAACTAAGTCCAAGAAACAAGTTCAGAGTCTCGTGAAAATGATAAAGTCGAGTTTATCACTCACCTGAAAATAACGAAGACAGTGTTCTAGTCTCGATGATCACAGAGAAGAGCAGAGCTAAACTTCGACTCCGACTTCGACTGAGCTATTTTCGGGAGGTGGGAGTATTTATATGAAGGACGAGTACCACACCTCGGAAATGGTGGATACATTAAATGTTCTTTGTTTTTCTAGAACCTTCTGTTGCTGTAATCATTGACGTGGATAGAAACGTGACTTGATTTCTACGTATTAATTTTGTTGTTTTGACATTTTGATACGGCTGATTGTTGTTAATTCCGTTTTAGATGTTATCTTTTGTTTACTTGTTGATAATTACGGATTAATGTAAACAATGATTTCGATTACAGCGCAAGACTTTTCCGGACAGATCCGTTGGGAAAGATTTGACACTCGGATTCCACGGGCCATCATGTCCTCTTGTCTCTGCTGACTCCTTAAGTAAATTGCATTCAGTATTTATTTTAGTGAATAGGCTGACAGCCAAAGTTAACAGCATATACGACGAGTCCAGCTGGTAAGTCAAGCGCTGAAGATTTGTATCTCCTATTTTAGTTATGAGACTAAACCAATGTCTTGAAAACATCTCGCTTTTCATTTCTATTTAAGCTAGATCCTTATTGATCGCAGCATAAAGAACGGGCTATCCTTGCTTAAGTGAGGATAACCTGCCAATATTTTGTAAGAAGCATTTTTCCATATACACAGAATATCTCACGAAATATTTTAAAATAATATATTCGGTAGGGAGGAGTTATGAACATTGTCAGCACTCGGGTCCACGTACACATATACGTACTATTCAGCGTAAATATAATATCCATGCCAGTCATTTAAGGAAATTAACCGTCACCAGCTAAAATTGATCTGCTATGATTGTCTTAATTTCTCGCCCCATTGGAAAGGCACTGCGGCCGTTGATTCACTACTTCCAGGATGTAAATAAATGATTTCCCCCCGAAATTAGTGTATGGAAAATACCGCCTTGTACTACCTGTGCGAGCTAATCTGCATCTGGGTAAGGCACCGGACAAAAATTCAATACTGCCCGTCACCCAATCCAGACAAGTGGTGACTTGGCAGTTTAAACTACAAGGTAATGTTTTACCGTACTGTATAATCCGAGTACCAAAATGCATAGTGAGACATTGGCCAATGCCCCTCGTAGGATTTTTAATTCAACTGTAACTGGTCTAACTGTTTTTAAAAGAGAATGTTTAAGATTCCTGAGGACTTCTTGGAAAGTTAAAGATACATCATACACGTTCAATTCAACAACTCAATGTTTATTGCACTGGAGTGCTTTATAACAACCGTAAATCCCCACATAAAAATTAACACCAACTTACCATTTCTTTACACATACAATTTGTGAATATGTGAATATGTTCATTACAATAAATAGATTTACTTTCACTGCCAGTATGAGTGCAATTTACTTTCATATGTAGAATAAAAGCTTTAAGCAAATTCATCACAAAATATACTCCACGAAAAATCCACGTGTCTCTTTCTTTAACACTAAACCTAATTGGAAGTGTTCATAAATGATGTTTAGCCAGTGTACAGATACTCGGTAGAGTAAACTCCAACTACCACTAACTACTACATTAATCACGGGAAATCACCTGGGTTCGAAAAAGAATGATAGGCCAGAACAGGTTGCTGTTCCCTTGTTGTGATTCTCCGCTGGCTCGTATCTCGTCTTCATATGATTTCTATCAATACATAGGTTTTTGCAAAGTAGCACTAATTACGTTATTAGCTACTCGCAGAAGCAAAGCACAAAATCTGAGGAAAATTAATAGCAGTAATACAATCTGCCTAACATATATTGAAATACAGATGAAGCCTTCAATACACAAAACATGACACTCAGCTACTTTCAAAATCTGAGACAAAGTTTTCATGTATGTGTTATACTAACGTTAGAATAAATCCAAACTATAATTTGAATGAATATAATTATACAACAGCAACGATTGTAAGAAATACGAAAATAGAGACACAAAATACTAAGTTACGTAAGATGGCGTCGCCTAACACGCACGCTATCACGGGATTGAATCCAAAGCAATCTCCCATGCACAAAAACGAGAACGAATCCAAAAATTTATATGTAACTACAGTTTGAGTTGCGTAATTTGGAATATAAGTATTCCATCCATTTGCTTTAATGGCTTAGTTATCTAGTAGCTTGTGAGTATCTTGTGCACTATTGCAAGTAATTTTCATTAAATTTCTTCCTAAGTTTTCAAATCCGATAATACCGGGTGTTTTGTCGTTAAAGAGCTGTCTGCTCTAACGCATAGGATGAATTCTGCCTATATTAGTGTTTAGATTCTTTCCACTCAAGTGTACATAGTAAGGTCCTAGATGATTTGTAGTATACATGTTGTGTTTTATTTCAAATTTCTTGTTATTTGTGTTTTGATTAGGAGTTTCCACTTTGAGATTTTCCGTTTCTTCTACTATGGATTTCTGTGGATTCTGGATTTGCTGGTAAACCGCCAGAAGTTTCCGGTATGTTCATTTTTATTGTACTTTATGATCGAGATATAGATATTAAAGTTGTACTTACAGTTTTTGAAGAACAAAGTTAATAGTACGAATGTAATCATCTATCCATCAACCACCGATCTTACACTAGAATTGTATGTCTTAACAAGTTCTAAGTTTCGTAGATCAATTTAGCTAAATATAATTTGCATTTGCGGTTTGCCAATTCACGTAAGTGACGTGTCATACACTTCTCCGAATCTATTACGAAGTATAGGCGTGTACGGTTTGAAGTGAGTGCTTCTACTCTGACTGAGATTGGAGGCGTGATCATGCACGTTACCTTCTGAACACCTGGTTGTGGTTTCAACTTCGAGCTGTTTGCTAGAGACACTGCTATGGATTATTGGAAACTATACTGAAAGTTATCTTAAGAAGATAACAAACTTTAATCCGGATTCGACGATTAGACGTGCAACAGAACATCTAGTGCTGTGTGATGTGGTGACTACGTGCAGTGAAGAGTTAAATTGTGGCAGACTTTTTAAATGCACATTAGACATTTTGACACAATACACTTACATCCATGTAACACACACATAACACTACATATTTCCTTACATGTATATAGATTTCTGTTGCATTTTTTTTCTGTTTGACTCCCATGCATCACGTATACGTCGTTTCCTCATTTTTTCACACCTTTCTATAGAGGTGGCGAGCCCATGAAGCACGTACAATACTTTATTACTTTGTTCTATTCTTTATCACTTTTTATTATATTCATATTTATAACTTTTTCACGATTATATTTTTCATTCATTTTTATCAATTCACATATATACTTTTTAACAGGCCAATAGTCTAATCAGGCTGAAGCCTTATTCGCTCCAAGGAGCGTTTTAGATTTGATTAGAAACTTTAAGTCGTCATAGGACTCACAATATGTTTGCCAATGTTTACTACTATGTTGTTCCGTCAGGTAGGGAGTGGACCATACTGCAATATCCAATGACTATAAAAGCCAAATGCTTCTTCCTCTCATGTTAACTTTTTAATGACGAACCGCAGGAAATTACAGATTGACGGATTACTTGATTCATGTAGGCAGTAATACACTAAACGTGAATGACTCAAAGGTCACGGGTTATAATTCCACCTATGGCATGGATGCTCGTGGATTTTAACAATCATTGCATTTGTATAATCACGACGGGTCAATAGTTGCTCAAATGGTCCATACAAAATAAAGTATACTAAAATTTTACATAAATTAAGATATAACTGATTGTACTTACATTACAACTGTAGAGACTGTTCTATTTGTTTCACACTTTTTAAATTAATTAATTATGAAGCTTCGGACTTCCTCAAGTTTGAGTCATGTTCCTCGACGAGCACAGTTCGGGAGAGGATGATGAAGAAAACGAACTGGACATTCATTTAAGCCACCATCCTAACATTCACTTACTAGAAACAGAGGGAAAATCAAGTACGAGTCCTGGATATGAAATAACGGGATATAGAATTATTTTCACTTCAAGGAAGGTTTAAGGACAATCCTCCCCCTCCCTGACAGCCTTAACAGGTGTGCAATTATGAAACCGGAATGTGTGCATAGACGGCGTTAGCTGTCACTGTGGTTACCATAAAACTGCGTCCTTGGCGCTACTTGCTTGTTTTGACTGCTGATAATGATTTGCAACTCACAACCAGACAAGTTTCATGTTATAGTATAGTGTTTAATAGTGCTGAACATGGCGCAATTTGTACCTACAAACCAGGGGTGGATTACGGGGCTTGGCCCGGCCTGGCCGGGCCAGGCTAAAAGTTTCCAGGCTAAATCCTCCTGTAGTCCGTTATACTTCCATATTTGTTCTCTGGATAACAAATAAAAAAAATCTTTACAAAATCGGTCGGAATAAAATTGGGATACTGTATCAGCTGAATTTTAAAGATTTTAACACGTGATTCATCTAGTGCATAAGCTCTCAGAAGCATTGCCAAGTCAGCTAGCTTTCAAAAATGTACATTGCTACTACTTAGTTCAGCTGATAATAACTACATTTCTCGAGGGGTTCGATTCGATCTTCCCACCCACCATGCCCGCCCATGTTTGGAGAAACTAGCAAAACACTACAGCCAGAATTGATCACTTCCACGTTTATTATTTCTAATTTAGTAGGCCTTTGTAAAGGCTATTGCTTCTGGGACATGTATGTGAATTTTCTCTTTTCTCCCTCCTTCAACCGTTCTTGTTTACCAATGTGATTGTAAAACACCGACCGCTTGCTGCCTTGAAAGAGATGATAGTCATCTGGCATTCTGCAAGGGACAGAGGAAACAAGCAAAAAGTAAACAGCATTTGAAACATCAATTGGGAATATTCTTTTTTGAAAACCTGAAATACAACACCATGCTCTTCTTTCTTTCATTCTTTAATTAGACTTCTTTATTTTTTCAAGCACACGTGGATCAATGAGTGGGAACCTTTGGTTGCTGGTCGAAATCTTGCCCAAAATTACCGTGACAAACGGAAAAATTATACTGTAGATTCCCTTTCATTCTAATTTATTGCACCAAGCGCCTTTTCACCGCAGCCCTGTCTTGGATAAAAGAAGTTCATTGTCTCCATTTCAATACACACCCTGACTCAAGTCCCCACGTCTCCGCTTTTCAGTTGTTTTCGGAAAAGATAAAGTGGAACAAAATATATGCAGTACTCTGGCAATAAAACATGCAATAGTCAAATAAAACCGGCCACACTTATTGTTTCTTGTCTGAAATAAAATGTGCAATATTTTCCATTTATTTTATCTTTTAAGTTACGATGCATTTGGCGTTAAAAGTTTACGTTAGTTAGTCTGCTGTCGTGGGACTGTGAATAATTGCCTCTGTGTGTTTTTTATTTGTTTTACTGTATTTGTGCGTGTGTGTACATATCGTGCGTGATAATTACCTATGCTGAGTGTGTGATAATTTTCAAATTGGTTCATTGAGGCTTTGGTCAGAAATTTGACCAAGTACGGCATTAAATTTGATCCACAAACATTTTTGGTAGGTCAGACAATTTATTGTATTGTTCTGTTCCCTTTCGTGCAACTCGCAGTATGTGTTGTTACTCTTTTAGTATTGTGAATGAGTGTAGTTTCTGTACATTTCAGCAACACCTTAGTACATTTTCTGTAATAGGTCTGCAGGGTTAAACTTACATGAACCCCTCACTCAGTGCCCCTTCCCCATTTTTCTCTTTATCTCCATTACTAACAGGATTTCAATTCCATGTATTTATTCCTTAAAGACATCTAACAAATCAGGCTCAGGCCGAGATAGGATGTTGGAAGATAGTCGGTCAGGGCCTAGTTTATAGGTACCATCCAGGCATTTACCTGGTGTAACTGAGGAAAAACTCAAGTTGGGATTGGCGGACTCTGCTATCGTTCCCAGGACCTTCCCTTTGCTAAGTCAGGGCTCTATTAACTGAGCTACAGCTGCTCGGCAATAGGATTTCAAATTTCTTGCATATAATACGGAACGAATTATTAGAAACGCAAATATTCCACTCCTTCCTGCACTTCTTGTTTTTGTTATTCTGAATCTTCCAAGCTACAGATTTGTTAGCCTATTGGAAAATCTGGCCCTGGTCTACTGAAACATTATTTTTTATTGAGGCTGCAGTTTTAAGGAGGAAACCTGAAGCAGTAATAATAACATTCGAGAATGTGCATCTTTGAAATCTGTAATCTCGTCTAAAAGAGCTTCAAGTTTCTAACGGCTGATTTTGTACACAGGTCTACTATAACCTACTTAATATTTCCGTAAAGAAGCTACGCACAAATGACAGCTCATTACTATAGTTAATGCCACAAAATTTTACAGCTCTTCAAATATTATAACTAAAACGTAAGGACAACAATAGTGCGATTAAATATAAGGAGTGAGCTTTGCTATCCAGTCACAGTTTGTAAATTTCTCAGTAATATGTAATGGCGTCTTTTTTGTTTAGATTTTTCTCCATTACGGCAAGATATCAAAAAACTTAAATGTGAAGCGAGAAGTTAAAAATATCAAAACAATGAATGCCTGTGTAGAGTAAAGTGAAATAGCACGTTCATTTTTGGCGCAGATTACAGAATTAGAGGTTTGAAATAGGTACTGCATCTCATAGAATACATTGATTTTTTTTGAAAATTTTTAAAAAGAAATGCAACATATTTTCTTGTATATTATATTTTTCGTAGGCATAACTTTTTGTTGGATTTAGTTTTAAGGCCTTTAGGCAACTTTGGCTCAGACCGGATGGATGATGATGGGATGAATGGGTAGAATGAAGAAAGTGGGAAGAAACAGGAGAAACCCGAGAAAACCCACGGTGTTTGTGCACCACAAAGCCCACATAGCATAAGCAAGGATCGATCCTACAACCCCGAGCATCAGAGGTGAGTGCACTACTAATTGAGCCCCCGCGTAACTTTTTTCTGTAAATTAGCACTTTATTTAGTAAAAACAATAATGTTATAAAATTCCTATTATTCACATCCATTGACCACTGATATGCAGAGAGGAGGCACTCCCCTTATCTATATTTTAATTAAATAATTTTTTTGCAATTCTGAGTCAGACGATTACCCAATATACAAGAGAAATATACCTAAAAACCATAAATAATAATTCATATTCAACAACCCGTCAGTAGGAAATATCTTGTTTCAGTTACGATCATAACTTCTCCTAGTTGTAAAATAATTATGCAACTGCTAGACTTGAATAAATGGAAAATATTAATTTTGTAACATCCCATAATAATCGAGAAAATAAGGCGAGCCAATGACTCAAACTCAATTAACTTTATTTGATTGCATGGTCGGTGGGGGACAATTTACACGAGAATGAGGAAGCATTTCTCCCCTTTTATTTGGGCTTTTAAAGACGAATTTCTGTATCTTTTTTCACTATCCGAATGCATGAGAAAATTGGGGGGAGGGAAAGCCCGCTTGCGCCCCCCCCCCAATCACTGGCCATGTAATCCTTCCCCTTCCACGCAGTGCCGCTAAGTAGTGGGCCAGGCCAAAAAATGAAACCGAAATCCACCCCTGCTACAAACTACGATGTGCGGACAGCATTGATTTTTTGTTACCATTTGAAGAAAACTGCTGCAGAATCGGATCGCATGCTTGTTGAAGCTTACGGTGATCATGCTTTTGGCAAGTCACAGTGCTATGCGTGGTTTACAAAATTTAAAAGTGGCGATTTTGACGTGAGAAATGAAGAACGTGGAAGACCACCGAAAAAGTGTACAATGTTGGATGAGGATGACGCTCAAACGCAACAACTCGCACGAGAAGCAAGTGACCAGAACCTATCTCTAATGATCGTTTAACTGGACTTCATTTTTCAAGACATATCCTGTTTTAATTTGAAAACAAAAAAAGTAATTTGCACTCTACGTTGAGCTGTACTTCCTATTCTTCCAGTGTAATGTTGATCATACTTACGAGATCATACAAATATATATGTATCTTACTGATACAAGTTGCATACAAGGACATGACTCATCGAGTATAAGTACGTCTCAGTCCATGAATAGCAATACGTTCATCTCAGCATTAGTTACATTGATGATATGACATTATTAGTGCAATTTTCAAATCTTAGTTAATTTAAGCCTTTGGACGTCATTTTAGAGGAGGGCCATGAGGTAAAGTCCACAATTAATGTTTTGTTACATTATCTTTCAATGGACTATGAGTTCAAATGACTATTACACTTTTCCAATCTTAGTTGATTTACGCCTTGGACGCCATTTTGGAGGGTGGGGGAGGTGAGGTGCAGTCTAGAACCAGCGTTTTGTGACATTATCTTTCAATGGACTATGAGTTGATATTATTAGTACAATTTTCAAATCTTAGTGGGTTTTTTTTCAGAGCCCTGAGGGGTGTCGTTTAATATTATTTTATTATTTGTTTTTTCTACTGTTAAGCAATCAAAAGTTTCATTTTCAGTCTTTCAAGGTCCCCATAGCCATACCACAGTACTGGCTTAATACTTTGTTCTATGCTTTACAATTTGAGACCATTTTTTGGTCCTTTAATCCCAAGGTTTCAAACGATCATTTTGCATGTTTGGTACCCTCTAGGATCAATTGAAAGCTCTGAGTGTTCCCTAACAGTGCTGTTTTATTACAATTTGCGACCATGATTTTTTCTTTTAGTCCCAAGCATGAAAAAAAATTCAATTTTCTATGTTTGCAGGGCCTACTTGAGACCATAAGTGTTCAGCAACAGTGCTATCTTATTACAATTTGCGACCATTTTTGGTCCTTTAGTTCCAACAATTCAAAATATCAATTTTCTGTTTCCCAACAGTACTGGGTTCATACTCTGTTGTACAATTTGTAAGCATTTTTACTTCTAGGGATTCAAACAATCCATTTTTTCATATTTGCAGGTTCTCTGACACGCACTAGGGACCTCAAAGTGTTCCGTAACAGTATTGGCTTGTTACTCTGATGTATGTTCTATCATTTACAGTTTTCTTGTCATCATTTTAAATCATTGGGCCTTGAGGGTCATATGGTCTTGTATCGTACTGTTTACTGCTTTTAACATTACACACTAACTATATATACGTCCTACAGGGTCTTGCAGCCCAGCCAGCAAGGTCTGGTACAACATTCGTTTATTATTTTTAATTTAAAACATGTGTGTTCATCTAGTTTATATTTTCACTTGTTATCACCCTGTCACATAGTACCTGGGAACGTTTCGGTCGCATAACGTTGTCCCAACCAGACTGAAGCACTAAGCTATTGGTTAAAAGGTCCCCGGATCAAGTCTCGGCAGGGGCATTGGTGCGCCTTTTCACAGCCAAAGGCCAAATAAAGTTCTATTATCGCGTGCTTTTAACACAAGCGCCCCCCGGTAAACCATTTTGCAACCAATACTTTTTTATTACACTGATCGAAAAGGCCATTCTGCAGTTTCTTACAATTTAATGTAATTTCACAATTATTTATCACCATGCACGCTGTACGATTCACAGTTAACATAACATTTAGGCGGTCGTGGGTTCAATACCGACAGCCTATTATCCTGACTGAGGTTTTCCCTCAGTCACTGCATTTGGGCGGTCGCGGGTTCAATACCGGCAGCCTATCAACCTGACTAAGGTTCTCTCTCAGTCACTGCATTTGGGTGCTCGTGGGTTCAATACCGGCAGCCTAACATCCTGACTGAGGTTTTCCCTCAGGCGATGTATTTGGACAGTCGTGGGATCAATACCACATCCTGACTGAGGTTTCCCTCAGACACACCACGAAAATGCCACAATAATACTTTCAACATAGGTCCACTTTCCCTATCCCGCTCTCAGCCTTCAATGCCTAAAGGCCATAAATATAAACATTCTGGTTCACAATCCACTTTAGCATTTACGTAATCTCGGTTGCGTTCCTTTTTCAACATAGTCGCAACACGAGGTCTCGCCAGGTTCCTTGTTCCATATTTACATTAATACAAGTGCATCAAACTGGGTTTCTTATTTTGTCCAATGCACTTCTCATTTCTATAGAACATTTATCTGTTTTATATCTTTTCTTTTTTTAAAAAAAAAATCAACTATAAATTTTTCAATTACACACATTCACATGCTACATATTACATACACTAATACAACATCTCTGTACATACCTCAGGATTCGATATTAAGCCAACTAGTTAGGACGATAGCTTTAGCACGTCTCACTGCATCAAATGTTAACAACGGGATGCGCTTTGTTCATCTCACAGCATCAAAACTTCTTGTTCTCCGTACCTTCTAGTCTGTCTCCTCATGCAACTTCATCCGTATGCAGATGGTATCCAGATTTTCTTCTGTATAATTTTCATCTATATGTAGTTTCTAGCAGCCCAATGCTACTTCAACACCACAAAAAAAGAGGTTCCATTCTTGTATCTGTATGTGTGAAGATATATATATATATATTCTGTCATCCTTCCTATTACCAACGCTGTCAGGGGCTCTCCCTTATAAGCATAAAATAGCCTGAACTGCTAATTACTCCTACTCAAGCGTAACTTCAATATAATAGTTTCAATATATACTTTTTTTCTTAGATGCTTCTATTATTATTTTTCACAGTGACATATTGAAACTATTCAATGTTTTCACGGGCTACAAGTAGTAAGTTAAATTGTTAACAGATGGCAGTAAGGAGCACTAATTATTCATATGCTTTTAAGTTATTGAAAAGTGCTTACTGGCATTGGTTAAAAAAAAGTATACGATTGTCGGGTGTAATCCCACACTTTTTACAGAAAAAATAGATAATTCTTTTTACATACAAGAATTATAAAGAGCATTATTAAAATATATTTTATGATATAATCATTAAAAATAGCTGCTCTAAATTAGTGTTGCAGCTATCAAAATATGTTAATATCTTAAAGAAGTATTAAAAGAAAAGGCCAATTTAAATGAATAAAACGAATTAAATGACGTGTTAAGGCATACAGACACGCTCTTTACAGCTTATTATACTATTCCTTTCGATCCATTTTTGTTATCTTTTTAAGAAAACTAACAAATTAAATACCATATCTATGTTAATGACAAGCAGTCGCCAGATCGATTACGTCATAACATGGCGGCGCCCGATTAAGCGCAGGACTGAGACTATTTCAAAGTAAGGTTTTATTACTCTTGATAAATCCATCACAGAAAGAAAAGAAAATGTTTTCCGTAATCTACTTTAACAGAAAGATTTTTATTGCAACAAAAAAATACTACCGGAAATGTCAATTCTCTGTTATTAAAATACGGCAGTGTAAAAGAATCCAGGACTGAACCTCACCCTACTGACGCAGCAATATATTACGTAAAGAAGAGTCAATTATAAGACGGTATTATAAATCGCATGTAAATAAGTGGATAACGTATTTCTTGAAGTACTCGAATCAAAGCAAAAAGAAGAGAGAAAAAGAAGCTAAAATCAGCCTACATGATTTGGCCTTAAATTATAGTTATTGCTATAAAAATATAAGCTTACTCTAGTGTAAAGAATATGTCTCGAAGATTACAGCAATTGACGGCAATATAAGTGAAATTTTACAAAGCAGCAATTTATGATTTATGTCCACGCATATATCTTGTAGTTTGAGCACTGAAATACTAATTGGACACGGTTCTTTGACAATTTGGATTAACTTGTTTTTAATACAGCTAAGCACGTAAGTATCAGAACTACTGGTAGTTATAAATTCATAATACTAACGTAAAAAAGCTAGGCACGTATTTCTAGTCCCCATGCCGACCTGGCGCCCGGAATTTTTCGAACCCTGCTGTAGTATTTTAATGTATATTTTGAATCAATGAATAATTTAAGATTCTTATCTAAACAGTTTATACAGATAGAGAATTGCCTTCAGGTCAAGAGTTCAGCTTGTATAACTATTGGTGTGAACTGCAGAAATGCACTACCACTCGCAACCCTCACGTGTCCCTACTTTCCAGCAGAAAGCTGAAGTAACTTTGCAAGATTTTTAAATGGTGAGTTCTTGTCAAAAAACGGGATGTATTTGCCATTGTGGAAAAGAGAAAGATAGAACACCCATAAAATAAAGTAAAGGTTATAAAAGATTGCCGGAACCGAACGTATTCTTAACCCTGGAAGGACACCATAGTATTATGATGACACAAAGTACACCGTGGGGTCATATACGACCCATTATAAAATGTATACATTTAGAAAAAGCCAGTCGAGTAAACGTTGGTACCATGTGCTAATTGATTTTAGATTAGACTACAACATGTGTAAGTCACACCTGTAAATGTGAAATTCCTCATAATCTGACAACAGGTTTGATTTTTGAACACAAATATTGGGTTAATGGTTTACTATTAAATTTTCTGTTCATTAGTTATATTATTTGAATAGTCATACAAATGTTAATATTCGTTTCCAATAATAGTCCAAATTATTTTACACAGCTACGCAAGTTTTGAAAATTCTGATTTGTTTACAGCATTTTTGAAAAGTCACTTCATCTTTATAGTCGCCACATATTCCAAAGCGATGTTCAGCACATAAGCTGCGTCAGCAATACACACATCTTATGTGTTATTTTCTGTCCTCATTACGAGGACAGAAAACACACCGATCAGGTTTTCCACTTGGAGATTCTTTCACTCTTCTATCTCCAGAACACCAGAAAATAGTGCCTTGAGAAAGCCTTCTCTTCACATTCTCCTGTGTCACATAGTCACAATTTTAATCCCATTCTTATCTGGTTTACTTGGAATGTACATTTTAAACTCACATTTTCCTCTGAACCCGAGTAGTTGCTCATCAATAGTCACATGCTCAAATATCCCAAATCTGTCTGATTGGTGCAAACTTATCACTCGAGCACCTCTCCCTCCGTGTCGTTTTGTCGTCAAAACGCAAGCAATTAATTAAAAATTTAAATCTATTTTTACTCATTACCAGATTTTCGCCTTGAGACAAATGTTGGAGAAGAAATGGGAATACAATGGGACGGTTCATCAGCTATTCATTGATTTTCAGAAAGCATATGATTCTATCAAAGGGGAAAAGTTATACAGTATCCTGATACGATTTGGAATTCCGAGAAAATTGGTTCAACTATTGAAGGTATGTCTAAGCGACCCCATAAGCAGAATACGGATAGGTAATAATATGTCAGATAGTTTCAAGATTCGCAACAATGGAAACAAGGCGATGCCTTGTCACCACTACTGTTTAACTTTGCGTTAGAATATGCGATTTAAAAAATTAAAGGGGACAAAAAGGGACTATCATTGAATGGTTTGAATCAACTGTTTGTATACGCGGATGATGTAGATTTAATAGGGGACGATATAGGTGCACTACAAAGCAACACCGATGTTTTAGTAGAAGCTTGCGATGCGATACGTCTACAGGTAACATAGATAAAACAAAATACATGATAACAAGCCGAAACACAGGGAATGAAGAAAATAAAAACATAAGAATTAGGGTGACAACAAAACATATTGGACGTCTTGCAATTAAGATCAAAAAACACTGAAACGCTGAACAAGACTATATTATTCGTAAAAAATAAATTACATGTAACGTTTCGACGACCTTCTAGCAAAGATCCTCATCAGACATACACTGAGTCTGTACAAAAAAGTACACACATATAAATACAAGCCCAATAATCTATCTGCTCCCTCATTGGCCGAAACAAGCAGCCAATCAGGGAAGCCCGATCAAGCAGCCTCAACATTGGCTGGAACAATCAGTCAATCAGAGACGCCATAAAACATCTCATGTTAACAAAAAGAGAATCAACATGAAGCAAACTTAGAGCCCCCTAACATCTCAATTAACATACATATCTCTGTGTTTTTCAACAATAATCTTCCATTCTTTAATAATGCTAAAACCTTTGGTCCAGTTCATTAAGTTCTTATCATCTTCTTTTTCTATCCTTCCATTTTCTAGGCCACATACTTTCTTCATGTTCTAACACAATCACTTTTTCCCAGTCCACATTATGTCCTTTTTCTTTTACATGTTTGAATATAGCATTACTCTCTCTACCATATTTCACATCGCTTTTATGTTGTTTAATTATTTCTTTCAACAATTTACCCGTCTCTCCAATATACTTCATATCACAATCCTCACAGTTAATACAGTAAATCACACCTTTTTGCTCCTTCTTCCCTTTATCCTTTCCTTTACTTCTGACCAAATCCAACAACTTTCTACTACCTTTTCTGTACACTCTTACACCCTGCTTTCTTAACATCTTTTTAATAATCTCTGTGTCCTCTCCTAACCCTATAATGCCTTTCCATACCACCTCTTTTACTTCCTCCTCTCCTTCTCTTCCCCTAGAGACCACAGATGCCTTTAAGATATCCCTTTTACTATACCCATTCTCATATAGCTGTTCCTTAAAAACTTTTACATTCTTTTCTACATTTTTGCTACAAATCCTACTACTTCTTGTCAACATATTTCTTATAAAATTTGCTTTGGTGCTTTTATCCACATTACTTTTCTTATTACAATAAATACCAGCATTGCATTCTTTTTGATACCATTGAGTTTTAAGTCTCTTCCCTTCTTTACTCATTAAAATATCAAGATAACATAAGCTACCTCCCTTCTCTATCTCCAGCTCTAACTCTATTCCTTTTTCATTATCCTCAATGCCTTCTACAAACTCTATCAATTCTTTTTTAGAGCCTTCCCATATCCCAAAACAATCATCAACGTATCTAAATAGATACTTAATCTTCCCTTTTCCCTTCTCTACCACCTTCCTCTCCCATACATTCATAATGATATCAGATAACACAGGACTAACCTTAGACCCTATACTTAAACTTTCCTTAATTCTATATATGTCGTTCTTCACTTTGCAAAACCAAAATCCCAAATTAAGTTGATAGCTTTTCTAACTTTCTCCCATTTCCAACCTTTCACCCCTTCTTCCCCCATGGCATCCTTAACAATATCAAGTATAGCAGCCCTCTTTAAACTTGGAAACATAGCTTTAACATCCAAACTAAATAAAATACACTCATTTTCAATTACAACTTTACTTGTGTAGTCAATTACCTCTCTATAATCTTTCACTGCCAATGTTTCTTGTCTGTCTCTCACCCACTCTATCACTGTTTTCAATTCACTTTCCAATGGTTCAAAATAATTGTTCTTACAATCCATCACTGGTCTTAACTTCACTTCCTTTTTGTGTATTTTTGGAAAACCTTTTAACACCGGCACTTTTCCATCTTCATTTAACCACTTCTTTAGCCCCCTTCTTCTTGCTTACTTCCTTTATCTCTTGTAAGATCTCTTCTTTCTTCTTATCCACTAACTCGTACTGACCATCGACTAACTCCTTAACCTTGTCATCATACCACACTTTATCCATGACCACTGTTGCCCCTCCTTTATCAGCTCTCTCTATCACTATGTCCTTCCTTTTCTCAATTCTCTCGTAACCTCTTCTTTCTTCTTTCATTAAATTCGTAGTTCTTCTGTGAACTTCCTTCTTTACCAACGACATCGCGTTCCTTCTCAATCTATCTCTGTTTTCTTCCTCTTTAACCTCCATCAACGCCTCCTCTATAGAATACACCATGTCATCAACTCTTACATCCCTGTCCTTCACTTTAAACTTACAACCTAAAGAAAGAAAACTCTTCTCTTCTTCTGACACTTGTATGTTCCCTATCACAACTACTCTTTCCTTCTTCTTCTTATCACTCAACCCCAATGTCATTAGTTTCTTTCCAAGCCCCTGTTCTACTTTACTACTGAAAGACACTTCCCATTGTCTCAAATATTTCACTAACCAGTCTTTCACAAATATCAATGCTAAATCTAAACATTTTACTTGTAATATCTGTGTGAATTTCTTACTCACGTTAAGCCTCTTCTTCAAACCAACTGCCATACTCCTCACGTTTTCCATTTCTGCCCTCCTTATAAGCGTCCTTAATCTAGCTGACTGTCCCTCTATTCTCTTCATCTGGATTCTCATGCTTCTGGGTATAATTTTCTCTTCCCTACACTTCTTCAAAAAACTCACTTGCTGCTCCATGTTGATTTCTTTTCTTCTATTGTTCTTCCACTTCTCCACAGCCCTTTTCAGCTTTGGGCCCATTTCAAACTGACAACAAAACATAGTTGCACGTCTTGCAATTAAGATCAAAAAACACTGAACTGCTGAACAAGACTGTATTATTGGTAAAAAATAAATTACATGTAACGTTTCGACCTTCTAGAACTCTCGAGTAATTTGCCATCCACTGACTATACTAGCAAAAAATTGAACTTATAAGTTACTGTTATACAGCTGTTTCTCTTTTATATCGCTTATTATGAGATGTTACAAAATTAGTGCTTTCACTCTTGTTCAGTTCCAGTAATTGCGTAATTCTACAAGTTGAGAATTATCACAAAGTAAAGTTCGTAAGTGAGAAAGTTGACATTTGATAATGGACATTTGTTGAATGGGAATTTTTATTTATGGCCTTTTAGTAGAATAAGACGGGAATTCGCCCGAAAAAATACAGTAAAACCCCAAAATAACGGACCAAATGTTGTTCCTTCTATAATACTTCGGTCATACTAGCATGAATCACGCTCAAAAAGCAGGTGTTCCATAAGTTTTGTCGGTTTTATACAGACTACATTGCAGTATGCTGTTTAAATTTGCACCTATTGTTATTTCAGGAGTTTACAGAACAGTACTATTACAGTAAGGAGGTGGTAGTAATACATAAAATTGGCATTTTTATTGATGATAATTATAATAGTTATGATTATTATCATACTTTCGATTTATTAAGTATGTTCATTGGTATCATTACGTGAAATTATGAATTATCAAACCGCTGGCAATTTTTCAGCAATCGATGAATATATTATCTTCAGTGCCTTATATTTTCATTGTTTTATGATTTAATCAGACAATCAACTCTAATTTAATAGGATTATTGCAATCTTTAGGTAAGTGTCCATTACTTTATGATCAGCCTATAGTGACCACTCATTGGAATTTATATTCCATAGATTAAATTAGATTAGAATGAATTCGATAACAGTTGGAGGAAAATATACAATAAAGATATGGAAAAGCACTGTTACGATAACCGGCAACAGAACTCAAACCTATATGCCTCGTCAAGTATTACCTCAAAGTCCAAAACGTCACCAACGTTTGGATCATGCTTCTCTGGATAAGCCGCCTGAACACAAGCTAAAATGGAGACAGCATATGGTAGACAAGGCTTTTCCTCATTCTTCCCTTCTTCTTTTTAAACTTTAAAGAAAACAAGAACCATCTGTTTTCTTCTCCCCTCCCCCTCCAATTAATTAATTCTGTAATAAATCAAAAGTACAGTAGAGATATTTATCCCTACTGTAAGAGTAATTTACCCTTGCCCCCGCCATCTGACATCATTAATTTTGACAATCTCACACTCTTTTTTACATTAAGGAGTTCACCTCTGCCCGTTGTCTTATTAAAAAAGTAACCTTTTAACCCGTTAGGGAAGGATGGCTTTTACCGACGTGAGAAAAAGGAAGTATTCGTGCGACAGATGTCTGGCATTTGAGAGTTGCGGGGCAGACAGTGGTGTCTCTGACCAGACGTGCTAATTACTGCTATGTAATACCCAGTCATTTTCTTAATGTTCTTTCGCGTGTCAGATACCTTCCTTGTCTCAATGTTTGGGTGGATATCAAGATATGGGGAACTAAATACGCTAAAAACCTTGTGCTTTGATGTCAGAAGTCGAGGTGAGAAAAATACATGCTTTTTACATAATTATTGTTGAATATTTAAACACGAGAAAACGGTGCAGTTTGATACGAGATATTAGAAATATATTTCATAACTAGAATAAATATATATGTAATCATATCTTTCTATCGATGTGCTTCATCTATCAATAGTTATATACCTAGCTATGTCTATAAATAACAGATAGCATTTGAAATGATATTTTAAATCACGAGAGGGCGAATCATTCGTAAAAATTGAACGGCATGAGACGATTAAATATGTGTAATTTACATGTAGAACAATGCGACTCGAACCGGTGTAAGCAGGAATAAATGAAATATTGCTAGTGTTTGGACACTTAACGCTCCAAAGAGATAATGAAAGTGTACAAGAAAGTGTACTCTATGTACAGAGCTATTTTAATTTGTAATGTCAGATATACAAGGGGATTCAAAAGTCCGGCAGCATAGGACCATTTCATTATGGGGTGCACTAGAGAAGTGGAACAAAAAATTTTGTGATAAAAGGTAATATGGAGAATTCAACTAGCGTATTCGGGGAATCAGTGGCGTACCGGGAATACATGTGAGGGGGATAAACTTGAAAATTTCTAATAGATACTGGGGTAACTTTTTACCTTTTTGGAATCAGTATTGGAAACGAAACAACTTTTAGAGGAATTAGAGGTGCCGGGAATTGTACCAGTTGCGGAGCCAACTGAGCACGGACAGAGGTTTTGGTTAAGGTGAGAGTACACACCAGTTACATAGCCAACTGAGTATGAAGATGACACCAATTGCGTAGCTAACAGAGTGTCGGGTGTTTGTACCAGTTACGTAGCCAACTGAGTATACGGGCAGAAGTCAGGTTAAGGTGAGCGTACACACCAGTTACATAGCCAACTGAGTGTGCAGGAAGGTACCAGTTACATAGCCAACTGAGTCCAGGGAGTGTTCCAGATGCGTAGCCAACTGAGAACGGGGGAAGGAGAGGAGCTGACCACCCGAGAACATGTGATCCCTGTTGCCTTGCGTTGGTCCATTTTATAGGTGATTTTGGGGGTGCCTTCGTTCTCCTCCTTTGGCGACTCTAGTTCCACTGATGTTTACTTGTAGAGTTGACTGTTGCATGCTCCAGTTTATATGTCACAACTAGTTTACAACACTTATACACATGTTTGTCCTATAAACATGATTGCTTGTTTACGTAATATCCACATGCTCAGAAGACACGCGGAATATTACAATATAACTACTTTTCAAATGACAACTTTACGCCTCAAATACTGGATATAGACGGAGTTTATTTCCTTTATAGGAGAGCGTTCTGTTTCATTCAGTAGAAATTTCATGTATATTGGCTATTACAAATTTGACTGGAAAAAATATTTTTCCAAACAACAACTTTCATCAGTTTTCCCAGTAAATTGTTATTATTTATTCAGATTATATACGCTGAAAACAAACGAAGCATTAAAAGAAAGCTTAAGGTCAAGACGGAGCTCAAAATGAAGTTATAACATCTCGAAAGTTCATAGACTTTTACTCGAAGAGAAAATTTCAACATTTTGGAATTTCTACGTGTAGAATCGAAACCTTGGGCTACGCAAAATTCAATCTTAAGAACACATCGCACCATCCCTGAACATACTTTTACACATATCTGAATTTTTAAACAGATTTTAGAAATAAATTATTTCCCAAAATAGACTACACTTAACCTAACCGTAATATAACTAAGTATACTCAAAGCGCAAAATTTTACAAGTACATGGTAAACACAATTTGTATCGATTTTACAACTGAATTTAGTATGGAATATTAATTTTCACATAAATTAAAGTAAAATAGTTTGCAGAAAACAGGTTTAAAACTTAATCAAAATCATAGATTTAGTTAGGTTATATTAGATTGAGTTAATTTGGTATTCTCCAGTATAGCGATGGGAAACGGTGAACGAAAAAAAATAATAGAAAGTTTTCGGATGAATCTTTATTAATAGTTAATTATAAAATGTTTAAATAAATCGAAATATACACATCGGCCAGGTAATTTATAGATAGAAAATCGTTACTAAATTTCAATGCAACAATTACTAATCAATAACCGAAATTTGCTGTGTAAAAGTAAAATGTACACCAAAAGCACAACCGAAGGTAACAAATAATTCGTACGCCCACTTTCACAAACCCCTTCGCAAACCACATACGCAAAGCGGAAATGAGAGTTTTTAATTTAAGCTAATGCGCTAGAAAGCACATACATAATACGAAAAATTGAACTTTTGAAACTCAAATGCAATTGAAAACACTCACAAATAAAATGAAACTTGATACAACCATAATTACAGTGTGAACAATTTTAAAACACCAACTGTCATGTCCTGCGATACTTTCTGCACATAAACTAACGGAGAAGATGCTCAAATTGGTTTCCACTCTGCTGATGGCAAATACGAATACGGCGAAGAAAATTTCTGCGCACATTCCTTAACATTGCAGGTGTTATTTCTCCACAGGCTTTCCTGATGTTCTCCTGTAGCTCTATTAGTGTATAGTGTAGACTTGAGATGTGCCCAGAGGAAGTAGTCTAATGGTGTAAGGTCTGACGATCTAGGTGGCCATTCAACTGGACCGCCGAAGTGGACTTCGGCCATTCAACTGGACATCTACGAATCCAACGTCCAAAAACAACTTCATCCAGCAACTGCGGATTCCCTGGCCGAAGTGCGGTGGTGCCCCATCTTGTTGAAAGAAAAACAACACTTCTGCTTTCCAGGGCCAGATTATGTAAGTATGGCAACAGTGTAACCTCGAAGTGATGTGTATACTTGTCCGCAGTGAGCCTGTCATTCAGAAACTCGGGACCAACAAGAACATTCCCCTGTATGGCACACCAGACGTTTAACCTGGGGCCAGTCTGATGATGTATCTCTACAACTACATGAGGATTTTCGGTTGACCGATACACAGCGTTATGTTTATTCACTATTCCGTTTAAATGCAAACATGCCTCGTCACTGAACATCATATCACTCTCAATATTTGGCTGGTATCTTCTTCTTTCTTCAAACCACTCACAACTGTACCCATCTATCCGTGTCATCACCATGAAGCTCTTGCTTGAAGTGCATGCGGTAGGGATAGAAAAGATTGGATGATATTTTCCTGGACACAGATGGTTGACTGACACCACTTTCCTATGCCACCTTCCTTGTTGACCGTGTTGGACTAACACACAACTTCGCTAGTACGTCAGCTGATTTTGACTTTCCTGTTGCGGTAGCTGGCCGTCCTGAACGTGGTTTGTCGTGAATACTCCCTGTGTTTACTAAAACCGTTTCAGTAAACTACCAATAGTAGTATGATTTGGTTTCCGTTGATCTGGATGTCGCCGGTGGTATTCCTCTACTCTGTCCCGTTCACTCATTCCTGCCGCATGGAGTAAAACTATTTCCGCCTTCTGCTGAATAGTATACATTATTAGCTACCTCCCAGTAGCTGTTGAAAGTAGCACTCTCCAAACCAAGCACACATGTAGGATTGCACTATGCCAAGGTATGAAAAATAGATAAACTATTCCTTCCTCATTGGCTGAATAGCGTATGACGCAACTGAAAGATATTATCTAATAAAGAGTACTAGTATAGAGAAACAAATCAGTATACGAGCAATGGGAATCGCCAGCTAGCTAACGATATTCCCAGCCAATCAAAGCAAGCCATGCTATCACAATGCCTCTCGCGAAAGAGGAATTAACAACCACAGACACTCATGCGGGTAAAGGAAAAATATACAGGTGTCCCATTGTTGCCTTGAAACAAAACTGAAACATAACAGGCAACGACTGATTGACTCCCTGTGCATTTAAATGTCGGCGCGAAGTACTGAATATCGATTTTGTTTGGTGTTGCATTTCCCTGACCTTAGGCGTGCTACTATCACTCAGATTTCCCTGTCAGAGGCTCGCTGAGTCATCCGTGGATCTTTTGATTAATAAGTTTCCCGCAAAATCTTACAACTTACGTCATCAATTCAATGGAATATGGGAACTCGAAAGTGTTCAAAGTTGTTCGGAATGGACCCCTCTGGCACTATGCTAGTCACACTGACTTATTCCAAGGTAGACTGAATATTATGAGGTAGGGCATTCGTGGATGGCACCATTTATTCAAAGATTTACCATGACGTCACTATACGGACGCTTACACAATTCGTTTGCTAGCGCGGATGTTTTCATCAGAGTGAAGTAAAAAGGATTTCTATGTATCCAATAATATCATTTTGAATAATATGTAACAAAAACTACTGAAATATGTAAAATAAATAATATGTAACAGAGGTAAAATTTGTAATATCAAATAAACTAAATATGTACTGCAAAAATAAACAATTATCTTTCCATACAAACAACGGTGGTCTAATAAATTATACCTTTTATAATTCACCTTGCTAACACTTCGATGCACATACTTTTTGCCCTAATTTGCGTAGTTTACGTAAAATATTTAATATCAAATGAAACAAATATTTGTCATAGGAATCATTTTATGCATGAATGATGATTTTGATAAATAACTATAAGATATTTTACCATATTTTCTACGGTCATAGATTGCTGAAAATCAAAAAGGGTAAACTTGTGTGTATTCTCCTGGTGATACTGAAGAAAAAATGTAAAGCCCTCAGTCAAATTTATAAATAGATATTTTTTTTCTACAGGTTTGACACTTGCAATTTGTTTCAAAATTATGTTTATAGCCTTGGACTAAATATTGTAATAACGGGTGACTTAATAATTGAAATATCAAGGTCAAACGTTTACAGATTATGATTCAACGATGTTGGTATAGATAGGGAAGTAAAAACCGGGCAAAAGTAGAAAAATAAATAATAATAAATGAAAATGAAATAATCGAATAAAGGAAAAAATATTATAAATTTTGTCGGAATGTAGATACATTACACACAGCACGTATGTTTATGAATATAGAAAATAATAACACGTAATACAATATTTTAGAGTATTCTGAATTAATCACAGTTTCTATTCCCTCGGCGACTTCTTAAACCAAATGGTTTAGAGCCCTTTTTATTAAAAAATTATAGATCCCTCCTAAAACCTCGCTCTCCCGTTTAGGAAGCTAATAAGAAAATTTAATCAAAAAACTTTCCATTTGAAATTTTCAAGTTCACCTTCCTCACATGAATTTCCGGTACGCCACTGATTCCCTGAATATGCTAATTGAATTCTCCATATGCACTTTTGTGATTAAAATTTTTGTTTTACTGTTCTACACCTGGTAGTTTTTGAGATTTCCAATGGACAGCGTTGCTGACGCAATACTATTCCTGTAACAATAAGATACTGTAGTTCACAAACCATACAAAATATCGAAAAAGTTTTCCTGTAAAAGTTTTTTTGTTCTCAATACTGACTCCAAAAGTGTAGAAAGTTAATCCGGTTTCCTTTGAAAATTTCAAGTTGATCCCCTCACGTATTTCCGGTATGCCACTGATTCCCCGAAAACGCTAGTTGAGTTCTCCATATGAACTTTTATCAATTTTTTTTGTTCCAATTCCCTAGTGAACTACATAACGAAATGATCCTATGCTGCCGGACTTTTGAAGCAACCTTTATAATGCTTTAGATAGCTAAATAAAGCACAAGAAAACTGTATGGAATTGCTTTCGGTGCTGTTTTCGAACTGAATTTACCTGTTTGTTGCTTTGAATGGAATACGAAAATAAACGAAAAGTGTGTGAGAGGCCTTGTGACCCCACCCCTATTTGTGTAGACGAAGGAGATGATATCTCGTAACAGGACATGTAGCGCACCAAAAGATTAATGAAAGCATACTTTTTGTGTAAAAGTCTGTTTAAACCCTATGATCAAGTGTTTGTTGCATCGGATGGCTAAATAATGTATAGGAAACTTGTATGAGAGGCCTTGCGCCCTCATGTTTAACTAGAATTAATCCTATCAGCGACTATTTCAAGTGCACTTGGTGCTTTACATGTGTGAATAATCTGTAAAGAAGTAATCTACTTGTGATTTAAGCTGTATTTAGCAGAAAAGAACTCTATAGAAATCGGAAAAGAACAAATTAAACATTAAACCTGTACTTGCGAGGACAGTATTTAGAACGAATGTAAGATTTTAACTTGAAATTAGAAATGATTGTTTGAATTGTATTTATAAAAATTTTATTGTGGAAAGGATCATTTTGAGAACAAACTAACAGAGAAGAATGAATCAATAGGGTAAAAAGTGACAAATGTGATTGTTCCACTTCGAATTAAATGCGAAAAGAAGTTTCTCAGATTAAAGTTGGAACTATTTTTACTGTTCGTTATGGGGAAGGGACTCCTTGCAACCACATAGGGTCAATATATAACAAGAAAAATGATTTTTTTTAGTCGAAAGAACTCTGTGGAAATACGAAAAGGACTAATTGATATCAAAATCTTGTAATAAGGACCTCGTATTTGGTGATATGCAGTATGAAAGAGACAATAGAATATGATTTTAAACAGAAAACTAGTATTTTATAGATATTTAAGGTGAAAGAGAGAGAATTTGACATGGAAGTTACGGTACTAAGGGACTGTTTGCTTAGATTTTCTCGGGAAGGAACTTTTGAGAATAAAATTTAGACATTATTTTAAGGAAATATACTTGCGGAATAGTGTATTAAATGGGAAAGCAAGGTTGATTGATTAAAGCTGTGTATATTTTAACTGTTTGTTTCTGGGAATACGCTGCTTGTACCGTATTCAATATATAACGAGAAAAGTGTCATTTGAAGTAGCTTGAACATGTATTTGAAGGGAAAAGGATGAATTTACGTAAACCCGACTGCTTTGATAGACATGGAGGATAATATATAGACTGAAAACTGGCACTTGAAATACCGTCAACATGATTTTTAACCAGAATCTAGTTTGAATTATAATTTTATGAATATGTACCAATTTTGTATACATGTTTTGGTAGAAAGACTGTGTTTATAAGAACACAAGCAGTATTTGAAATATATAAGATATATATTTCAAGTACTTTGCATAAAACGAAAGCTAAAAAAGACATATTAGCCAGAAAAGACTGGTTGAAAGCCCATTTACTCATAATATAAAGATAAAATTGAGAAAATGTAATCTATGAGAACGCTTGTTGCATCGATTGAAATATATTGCACCTACAATCTTACTCTAGACTCTGTTTATACGTTAAAGATTCCGAAAGACGTCTAAGCGAAATATTCATGAGTAAAAAGCTGTTATTTGTTGTATTAACGAATTAAAGTTGGTATAGCATCTCTGTGCGGTGTTTATAGAGTATATCTAGTTGTATTTAGGACATCACATACAGTTGTTACCGACGTAAGTGTTTATTTACTTCAATGATAGAATTATATTCACCAAAGAATATTCCGTAACATTAGGGAAAATTGTCGAGAGGTAGAAGTTCCCTTCTCGTAGATATTGACTGTTATATAGCCCGGCTTGAGATAATAGACACATACACACACGAAAAACTACAACTATGAACCGGAAGTCCATGCTTTTCCCCAAAGCTTGTGGCCATAATTTTGATTTGAAAACAGGATGAGTAGGAGAGAGGCGGAGAGAGAGGGTCTGTTAAAAATGTTACACGTCCTCGGCCAACGGAATATACCCTCAACAGCTGATATTGATGAACAATCAGTGCTTCCATCTTAAGGTCGGAAATGTTTCCATCTCAGAGTAATTTAATAAAATGTTACATCTAGGAATAGTATAGTAATTCATGAACGAAAACACGGGTTGCCATCTTATGCAATGCCAACCACCGATTACATAATAAATGATGTCACCTAGTTTTCTTATTGTCTGATACGGTCATATATACACATGTTTAGACTACATCTCCAAAGCCCCCGACTTGGTCCCTAGTATTGCTAGGTTGTATACTTCATAGGATATGAACTGTTCAAGGAGTATTGGACTTGATGTAACGCATGTAAAGTCGAATTTGATGATTGATAATGTTAGGTAACATATCAGGTGCAAAACTTTTACTGGCCTACGCCACCTATAATACATGCGTGTCGTGCTGGCTTGCATAACTAGTAGGCTCCAGGAAGTAATTAAGCATTTCCTTTAAACATTGTGTAGTGTTGTAAGAACGACTAAGCAAAGAAACACCGACACCATAGATAATGACGTCATTTGAATTAAAAATAATCTGATTGGTTGATGAAGTCAATAAATTGCCGAGATGATTCGATTGTGAGTTAGTTTGTTGCAGGTGAACCAAGAAACAATGTCTAGCTGTGAGTGTACTTTTGCGGAGATAGCCGTCGCGTGTGTGCCGGCAATCGAAGTTTAATGGATTCTTGCTTCAGTATAATTTGTGACGAGTGCTTTCAGGATATCCCGTTTGATTCAGATCATGAGTGTATAGACTTAAGAAGGGAAATCAATCTACTTCGTATGGTGGATGTATTAACAACTCCTTTGGTTTGCGAACAAATATAACAGAACTTCGATGAATTCCACACTGATTGTTCTGATGTGCTGCATATTTTTCTCACTGATTTTAAGTAGATGGTGACAGCTTCTGAATATAAAGGCAAAATCGAGTTAATCTTGTGAGTAAAGGACTGGCTGTAACTGCTCCCATGGACTGGGAGTAACAAAGATATTCACTCGTTTTAACTTTCAATATACAAAAGGACTTATGTTTGTTTAGGAATATAACAAGTTATTTGTACTAACAAGTAACTTTTATTTGTGCATAAGATATATACATACTAGAACATTTTCCAAATTATACAGAAATATGGTTATATAAACTATTGAACAGTGATGCTTTTCGAAACAAGTGATACAAGCAATGCTGAAATTAAGGAATCAACTGTTAAAATTATTGTGTTTATGAATACAACTAATACATAGAGTCAAATCATAGTAAATATTTTTCCTGTACAATGAAAAGAATGTTACAATAAAATAGTTAACAAAATTTTGATTTGCATTTTATTTTAAACCCTATTAGCAAATCTACATTACAAGACAATATTTTACATAAGTATTAAAAGAAATAAACGTTTTGCCATCACAAGAATTTTAGTTTTACTTTCACAAAATGAATTTGTGTTTTGAATAAAAGTTGTCACAGAAAAAAAATTGTAACAAAAAAATTTATTTTTTATTTCACAAAAAGTTCTCAGACGAGGGGTTTTCACAAAAAAATCATGAAAATCCGTTCGTAAGAAAATTTTTTAGTCTTAAATTTACAAACAAGTTTTAAGATTTTTTTCACAAAAATAATTCATATTGTATCATGAGAAAAATTTTGGTAAAGAAACAATTTTAGTTAGTATTTTACTAAAAAATTTCGTAACAAAAATTTCAAATGTTTGTTTCACGAAAATGGTTCCCATTAAAAAAAATTAACTTTTGTTTCTGGTTTTACAAGAGAGGGCTTTTAACTTTGCAGCAAAAACCGTTTTCTGTAATGTTCGGTTGTCAACTATACATTTTGAAACTTGTACGAAAAGTATTCACTGCAATACCCATAGGGAAGTGTAGATTAATTTTCTTAGCTTGAACGATTAAGCTTTGTCTGCTTATTATTGATGATTCGGTGTTTTTTCCACTGTATTTTGGAAACGTTTTTCCATCCTAGTTTGCGCAAGTTTTTTTAGGACTAAAGATTTGGCGACTATCGTACTTTTCAATGATCAAATTGTAATAGTGACCGTAAGTAATTTGCTTTTTCGCGCGGTAATTCAAACTCTTACCACGAACTTTGTAGACATACTTCACTTTACCCGTTAGAAAATTTTTCTCAGCATAATATTACTTTTTGAACCTATCCAATGTTGCTTTTCATCTCTAATCCATCTTCTATTTCATTAGTCAAACCTCCAAAATAATTCGCAGTACGTAAGAATTATTGCTCATCTATTCTTGCACGTATATAACTGAGTCCGTGTTACAATAAATAAGACGATCTATGCCTACAGTGTCTAGTAATTTATGCAAACGGACCCCAACCCGCGAGGATATAAAGGCTGCTACTTTTACATTAGTAAAAGCGTGGTGTGAATTTTCAGTCTTTATATGTTACTTGTAATTTGTTTCGTCCTATAGAAATTATTTGCTAAACTTCCAAGTGAGCTGAATGTAAAATTTCCAGGAAAATTTTTCGATCAATAGAAATCCCAGTTTGTATAAGATCGCATTTACGTCCCCATTTTCTGAAAAAGAAATTCAAAAATAATCTTAAAATATATCTCAATTCGGGGTTATGTTGAGTATTATCATACTGAGGACTAATATTTTCATGCTGGTTATATTCATGAATATATTGTTGATTTTCCTCTTCCATAGTACAATTATCAGGAAATTTACTGGCTTATTGTTTCATTTTTAGAAAACTATTAGCATACGGTTTGAACAGTCCCTCAGTCATTTGCATATCCCAGTTTTCGTTCGCTTTAAGAATAAAATATATTTCCTCCAACTCTAAATGTAGTTCAGGAATACAAAACACTCCCTTGATTGCACGTTCATATTAATTAAGTGTACATTCTCCATTATTTAAGCTCTCCATACAAGACCTACACAAACGAAAGACGAGATGTTCATGTGCATTATATGGCAAAACGGGTATAGCAAGATTGTTAGGAAGAAGCACTTTCTAGTAAACAAATATATGGACAGTAGATGGATCAGGCATGTTTTTACCTTCATGAAATTTATTTTTTTCCTTTTGGCGTAAGTTTCTCAGACATCGCAAAGGGAAGTTACGTCAAGATATGCTAAATACTCGTCTTCACCACATTCACATAAGGCACAAAAGCATTCGATGAGTCCTCTTTTAAATGCATCTTTAGAGCGTAAGGGATTTTGCATTTCACAACACTCACTCATTTTTTATGAAACTTTGAATTTCAAGAGATTCTTGAACCATCTTGTTTCACAGATATATAAATCTTTAATTTTGCAACTCTTTTAAAAAATCTTCTCTCGCTAGTCTTGCCTTATACCGGTCTTCCAAAGTCCATTCTTTAAACTTTCTGGCAATCCAATTGTTGATCGTAATTTAACTTTCATGAACAAATATATATCACGGAAAATGATATTATTTACACTTAATTGAATAATTTTTTGACCTTGCGCAATGAAGTGTGGTGTCAAATTTTGTTTCTCCATGAGATATCGCACCACTAGTATTGTATCGAAACCTGGCCCATTGTGTGAAAGACCTAATACTTTTTGATATTTAGGACTCTGTACTAAAACATGATTTACAAATACCTCCATATTATAAAATACAATGTCCCTCTGACCTTCGGCAATACCACAAACACTACAAGTATCATTTTGTTGCATTTCCTTACACTGATGACAGCGATGAGATGTTCAAATTAAGTTTGGCACGTTTTCACGGTCACCGCTTTCATCCGCGTCTAGTATCGTTGTTTATACATCAAAGATTCATACAGGAAATTTTCGATTCGTTTGGGTTTGCTTGGTTTGAAAAAACAGGAATGGGTTTAATCGACACACCACGTACATGTTTTGTTTTCCTACTACGACTCACAATTTTCACTCCATACTGCTGACAAATGTGTATGTGATAGTATACAGGTTTGGTTTTGGATTTCTATTGATCATAGAAGGCCTGAAACTCACGATAACAATACTAGTATTCCAAACAGTTATCGTCATGATACTCTTCGCAATGAGTACATAAATATTTTCATTTATGGAGCCGATGTTGCTCATAAGGCGTAAGACATTGATAACAATAAGCAGCTTGACCTAAAACACCATGATAGTTTCAATGACATCATAATGGTTATCTCCATTTCTAAGAAATTTTTTATCAGCTGGTGGCCCTGAACACAGTATCGTATACTCACGACTCTAAGGATCATGTACATACACAATTATCTGATATTCTTAACCGTAATATTTATGGATACGATCTAAATCTTCGATGCTTCAACTATTTTAATCAATTAATTTCGGAAGATTACGCAATTCTGTTACAGCACAAGTCCAGTTTTTAGGATGTGTTTTATTATAGCATGGTTTTCTAAATTCCTTATGAGGGCGTAGTTTCGCCAATGCCAAAGCTCTAGCGAGACAATCAGGAACATATTCAACCGGAAAGATGTGTTTTAAAGATATTTTTCCAAAAGCAAATACTTGTCATTACCATATCGTCCCTGACCACGAATAGGATCAGAAATGTCAACTTTTACGGTAAATTTTTCACGTAATAAGAATTGCTCGTTAGAATTCAGAACATTTTTATTACTACGCAGAATATGTTCTACAGTAGGATGTGCACGGAATCGCCAAGGTATGTAAATTGGCTTATTTTCTTTACAATACTATTCTCAAATGCGAAAACTACTTTCTAATCGGGATCGACATCTTTAATATTCCATAGCAACATTAAATAAACTCTTTACATATTCCTCAGGGCTGGGGATTGTTTTTACTAGTGAAATAATAGTAACTTGACGTCTTTGAAAACCACAATTCGGATAGTTTTTTCAGATTCACTGATAGTTTCAAAATCAGAAGTTTTTCCAGCACCATACATCGTAGGGGTGTTATTATTCTTCATCCACTGTTGAATAAAAATATTAAGCATCTCACCTTCACTAGAATTCTCTTCTGTGCTAACTTCAATGTCCACAACCATAATACTTTCATCACTGTCCACTATGTTCATGTCACTACTGCTAAGCATACTAGAGTCATCACTATTCACTTCCATAACACCATCGCCACTAGACCAAGTATCCAAACCAAAAACTCGAGTGCATCTTGTGGGATCATTCCGTCAGGTTCAGTAAATAAATCGGAATAATAACTCCAAGCCAGTTCTCTACTTTCTATACTACTGAAAAATCTGTAATGTCCAAGATCAATAATGTCCTGAGCAGTTACACAGTTTTGTAACACACCTTAATTATTGTTTCAATGATAGTAAAGTAACTAGTGAAGCAACATGGCGGAATCATGTGTTGGACCAAACCCTAACACTTTGTAGTATCACAAATGGTTCCAACATTCAAGTACACTGTCAGGATCGTCATAGCCTTGAATTTCCTGCGCAGCAAATAAAACATCAATGGGATTTTCCATGGCTTGAAAAGCAGGAGTCCTTCAATGGCAACACTGGACACAAACAAAGTCGTACTGTTTATACACACAAGACATGTTTCTCACAAAGATGAAGTAGCCAAAGTTTGAGTCAGCATGAAGCAAAAATACCAGCTTTTGAATACAATACGAAGCAGCACTAACGATTCTCACGAACGTAAAAGCAGATCTTTGCACCTCAACACTCAGCTCAAAAAAGTAATAAAGCAACGAGTGCTACATATATCACTTGAGCGCGGACGGGAATGAAAACTATGATATAAGGACACCAAGAGGGCGAGGTGAAGCAAGAGGGGAAATGAAATATGCGCAGAACGAATGCGCAGTAACTTCCTCTTTAATTAACAAACCAATCGTTATCCACACAATATATCTTTAAAACTTATATGGGAAATAACTAACACTCCTCGGCGAGTTCCGACTTATCTGCCGTCATTCATGCTTGTCCTAGTTGCCGTGAAATCAGCTTCCACACACATATACACACAATACTTACATCAAGTAGTATACTAGAACAAATCACCCGATTTTGTATACCAGTTGACACATAATATCTATAGCCTGAAAAAGAGTCACCCTTTATAGTGTATTGGTGGTATGTACTTATAGGGGCAAAAACAGGCACCCCTTGTGGTGTAATGCTGGGGTGCATAACTACATTAAAGAAATGCAAAGGCGAATTGTCTTGGTTTACTACTTGATGCTAGTATTGTGTCTGTATGGTGTGAATGTGCACATATTCCATTTCCCTGTTTGCTTCATCTACCCCTCTTGGTGCCCTTGCATGACAGTTTTAGTTCGCGTCCGCGCTCAAATAATATATCTAGCACTCATTTCTTTATTACTTATGTTTGCAGCTGAGTGTAGAGGTGCAAAGATCTGCTTTTATGTTTATGAGAATCGGTAGTGCTGCTTCGTATTGTATTCAAAATCTGGTAGTGTTCCTTCCCACTGAATCAAACTTTCGCTATTTCATCTTCATGTGAAACAAGTCTTGTGTGTATAAACAGTACGACTTGGTTTGTGCCTAGTATTCCCTTTAAAGGTCACCAGATTTTCAAGCCATGGAAAACACGATTGATGTTTTACTTGCTGCTCACGAAATTCAAGACTATGACGATCCTGACCGTGTACTTTGATACAGCAAGCCAAAGCCATGCTTAGCTTGGCTTAGATTTGTTAGGTTAGCTTACGTTAGGTTAGCCTCAATTGAGTTTGTTACGCGCAGTTAGCCTAAATGGAAGTGTAGGTTAAATTAGGTTTGGTTTGGTCAGATTAATATATAAGCTGCTACTATCAAACAGAAGTTAATACGATGTATTGGTAGGTTATAAAACATCTGTTGGTAGGTAAACGAAATAATTACCCTGTGCACTAAAGCCACATAATGCACATATGCTACAGTAATGCCATTCTATGTACATCGGCTACACAATGTTGTACCAACTATTTTACGACTTATTTCGGATATTACCTGTAATTATGTAAGGAATTATATTGTTAATTAATGTGTGTAGCTTAATGAATGAAGGCTTAATTCCACGTTTATACGCGTTCGTAATGCATATGGAAGTTGCACAACAAAGGCGAAGCAGTCTGCTGTTTGCAAGGGTAGTTATGGTTAAACGTAAATGTTGATAAACAGATGGCAGACAAAAATGCATTATAAAATTATGAACAACTCTGAATTAGGAAACATTATTTAATGAATGGAAAATGTGAATAGAAACAAACCTGGTAAATAATTGGTCTACCCAACTTATCACTCTTTTCATTGAAGAAGTAGATTGTAAATACTGTATGATCAAGTTGTTTGCAGGGTAAAGACATGTAAGAAATTCACAGAGCACTTACTCAGAGAATCGTTTTAGTATTCCACTGAAATGAAATAAATACGTTTTCTCATTACCTATATTTTATTTCTGCGGCAAACAATTACTGGTTTTGCTAGTGTAGCATTTCTACACTAGGCCAAGATCTATAAAGTAATATTAAGTTTCGCCTCACCCATGTGCGGAAAGCCTGGGTTCCCTACAAGTAGGCATCTTAATAAAGTATATAGCGTCATCCGGAAGAACTAAAGAGTAATACCCCGAGATCATTATAGTAAAGAGTCCATGTTCGACATCTGAGTTAGCTGGCAAACCAAGAAATATACCACTGTGGAGTTAGTGTATATATTTCAAATGAATGTTGGAACCGTTTGTGATACTACAAAGTGTTAGGGTTTGGTCCAACAACACATGAGTATGTCATGTTGCTTCACTAGTAACTTTACTATTATTGGAACAATGAAGAAGGTGTGTTACAAAAATGTGTAACTGCCCAGGACATTATCGATCTTGGACATTACGGACTTTACGGAAGTATTGAAAGTAAAGAACTGACGTGGAGTTATTATTGCGATTTATTTACTGAACCTGGTGTAATGATCTCACAAGATGCAGTAGATGTTTTGGTTTGGATACTTGGTCTAGTGGTGATGGTGTTATGGAAGTGGATAGTGATGACTCTAGTATGCTTAGCAGTAGTGACGTGAACATAGTGGGCAGTGATGAAATTAATATGGATGTGTACATTGAAGTTAGCACAGAAGAGAATTCTAGTGAAGGTGAGATGCTTAATATTTCTATTCAGCAGTGGATGAATTATAATAAAATGCTACTATGTATGGTGCTGATAAAACTTCTGATTTTGAAACTGTCAGTGAATCTGAAAATACTATCCGAACTTTGGATTTCAAGGAAGCTAAATTACCATTAATTCGAGAGTATAGACAACCCCCAACCTTGAGGAATATGTAAAGAGTTCATTTAATTTTGCTATTGAATATTTACTTAAACATATCAATCCCGATTCCAAAGTAGCTTTCACAATTGTGAGTAGTAGTTGTTGGGGAAATAAGCCAATTTACATACCGTGGCGATTGCGTGCACATATTCTGCGTAGTATTGAAAATGTTTCTAACGAGCAATTTTTATAACGTGAATAAGTTAGTCATAGTTGACATTTCTGATCCTATTCGTGGTCACGGACGATATGGTAATGACAAAGATTTGCCTTTGGAAAAATATCTTCAAAAGCACATCATTCCGGTGGAATATATTCCTGATTGTCTCGCTAGAGCTTTGGCATTGGCGAAACTACGTAGTGATAAGAAATTTAAAAAAAGCTTGGTAAATGAAAGCGGGTCCTAAAACTGGGCTTGTGTTGAAGCATAGTTGTGTAATTTAGCAAAAGTAGATTTACTGAGTAAAAATTGTGGAAGCATCGAGGACGGAGATCGTTTTCAGAAATATTACGGTTACGAGTATCATCAGATAATTGTATATGTACAGCTATGGACACAATAATTGTCGCATGTCTTTAGAGATTATTTCCCAAATTCCCAGCTATTTCCCTCGCAGAGGGAAATTTTCCGCAGTTGAGGGAAGTTCCCTGACCTTGAAAAATATGAACATAATCCGACATTAAAGCCCATGACAGAACAATTGTGATATACGTATATTGTAATTATTTTCACAAATAAATAAGGGATTATAAATCAAAGAAAATTTAAAAATATCAATAAATTAAACACTGAATGTCGTATTAATCCATAGTCTTACATTGAAATCTAGTAAAACACATATTGTTTTTCGGTTAATAGGATGGATTAGTGGTTATCGTGCTCGACTCATAACGAATTTTAATTTTGACATGGGTTCGAATCCTGGTCGTTGATCATATTTTGTAATTGTAGATTAATATAGATGATCTTCACTTTTATCATTTTTTTAAATTTGATATCTAATTCAACTATGATACTATTATATTTTACTGTTAATTTTACAGTTATTTCAAGAAGCTTTCTACCATTCTTAGTTAGGAAACGTAATCTGAAAACTGATGGGTTTCTCTTTAGAAGAACCTAAGAATGTAATGTGTGTCCAAAATGTTCACGAATAAAACAATTTAGTGATTGCTGATTTTATTTGAACACTAGTTTTAATTGCCCCTGCTCTCCTGACAAAATAATAATTAATGACATCAGAAGCTTCAAGTTACTTCTTGAATTTAGGTCATATTAGGTTGGTTTACCTAGCAGTTGGGGCTGTTGGGGCGTCCCATTTGGGTTACCAACATTACTATTAAATACTGCTGGTAGCGATAATACAGAGTAATCTATATAAACCTTGAAATTTCAATTACTTATTTATTACTTCCTTATGGAAGTGACAGTGAATTTGAGATTGTATTGTATTGTCGAATTGGCTCCAGCAGAATCCGTTTAGGGGCCATCGCTGAAATTAAAATACGATTATCGTCCATCCTATTAAAAAAGTTGAACAGTGAAGGCCTACTACATAGGCTTTACTTCTGTGGCCTATGCTTTACTATTTCTACTACTACATACTACTTCCACGGATAACGCTGCTTTCGGTCCCTTAGTAGCAAAGCTATAGCAAAAGGGGATCTATTCCCGCTCATGGTGTCAGTCCGTCCACCCGTGGCTAGAAATTAAATCTCAGGAACTACAAGTTGTAGAAAATGCTTGAGATGTCGTTGGAAAAGTCTTACAAGTAAAGTACCCGAAGTGAGGACTCGAGTTGCTCATCAAGTGATACCTTAAATTGAAGCAAGTGACGAGTATAGTACACCTGTGAAATCCTAGCTGCAGAGCTCCAGTAATAAAAAGGTTATGGCGGGTCAAAGTTCAAATAGAAAGCGAATTTAGCTGCTTGTGTTGTCCATGTTTTGCTGATTATCCCGATGGTAATATGTCGTAAGTTGCTCTCAATTAATGTAATGTGTAGAATGATATCCCTCTCTGTGTCAGATCTCCCGTTTTCTGTTATTCGTGTATGAATGTCCTTGTGCATGTTTGCTCCTGTTATTGTTGTCAATAAAATGTCTTTTTTCTTTTCGTTCCAGAAAATGGAAGCAGGTGCTATCGTTCATGCTCTGTATGAGAAATATGGATTTGTTAATAGGAGAATGAATAGGTATGAATATTCATTGTAGAAACAAATAGTGGAGATACTTGAGGACAAGATGGAAATCCTAGAAGAAGTTAGAACTCTTGGATTTGCAGGTGACAGTGATGAAAGCGATGATGGAGACTACGGTGATGACTTCTTTGATGAGGAAATGCCAAGTACATCGCAAGGTTCTCAAACATATCAAGAGTCCCCGACACCTGTAGCTTGTTCAGGTGAAGAATATCAGCCTGCGCCAAAAAAACAAAAACACATCTTGGACGATGATTATAAAGGAGCAGCTTACATGTTTTGGACACACAATGAGAACCCGGAAAAAAAAGAAGGAAATTTGCATCTGTCAAGTCACAGTATAGATTAATTCAATCGAAAAACATCCTCTTTGAATATGAGAAAAAAGGCAAAAACCCAGTTATAAGAAATTTAATGCAGCAGTTCACGATAAATTCAAAGAAATGGTCGAGACATGTGCAATTATACACGACAGGACTCTTCGCTTTTGGGCTCTTCAGATAAGTAAAGAGCTAAATCCGGATAATACTCTACAATTCAATTCATCTCGTCACTGGCTGTCTAATTTTAAAAATGGAAACAATATCGTCAGTCGTTCTATCACGCATAGGGTTAGCAAAACGTGGAAATCAAAAGAGGCTGAATTACATCACCTATCTACGTCCATGAAAGAATTACATTTATTACTATCTACATTTATTACGTCCATGAAAGAACTTATGTTACTAGAAGACCTGCATCCTCGTCAAGTATTCAATGCTGATCAAAGTCGATTTGACAAGGAACTCCATGCATACAGGACTCATAGGACTAAAGGTACGGTGGTTGTAAGAGGTGCATTTGGATCAGTCAGTGCTACTACTCATTCATATATGATCATGCCGGTTATTTCCATGGATGGTGAAATATTGCGTCGGATGTACGTTCTTGTATCCGAATCCAGTGGTCAATTTCCAGGAAATAAGCAAAAAGATCCCGATGACATAGTGTCCCATCCAGGAAAGACTGCAAACATGAACAAATGTGATTTAAAAGAGTTTTATTCTGTATTCTGGAATAGCCTGCCTGAGGATCGTGATAAAGTCTTGCTTTTGCTGGATTCATGGAGTGCAAATAAGGATGATAACATATCAAATGAATTATACCCTAATCATATAACACTGTTCAAACGTATAATTCCTGGTGGTTGCACTGCTTTCATCCAACCACTTGATGTTTAGTTCTTCCGTCCATATAAATCATTTATCAGGTTCATTACTGGCACAGTTATCGCTTCCTCGGAAATTTATCATTTCGCAACATGATCAGGTTTGCGTAAAAGCGGGCTACTTGGATGAGGAGCCCGAGCCCTGGATGTCTCCATTGGATTATTGTTTTGATTCTAATATACGTGACGAGTGTTACTAGACCTCATGTGAGAACATCTCTTTTGTCAAGTGTGATCATTGTGAGCAAAGTATCTGCTTATCACACGCCTTCATTGACGACTTACATATTGATTGTATTAATGTGTAGTACTTTGTACGTGCCTCTTTCCTTCAAATGAATCGCATTTCAGTTCAAACCCATGTCCTTCTGACTTTTGTTCTGCCTTTCGTTGTGACTTGTTTCAATACAATTCGCTTTCTCTTTGAACTTTGACCCGCCATAACCTTTTTATTTCTGGAGCTCTGCAGCTAGGATTTCACAGGTGTACTATACTCGTCACTAGCTTCAATTTAAGGTATCACTTGATGAGCAACTCGAGTCCTCACTTCGGGTACTTTACTTGTTAGACCAGCTGAGAGCCCCTGGAACCGTTTGATTGGTGCAGTGGTTCAATATTACCAGCCCATTTTCTATAAAAATCAATTGTTCAAATTCTTTCCATCAGTTAGACCTACCTACCTGTACCAAACTTGGCATTAACATTATTCGACGCAATGCAAACATACTGAGAGAGTATACGATGCCAAACATTCACACTTACTAATGTTGTCAGCCTATTTAGTGTGGGAGTGTGGGGTTGGATGTCTGCCCAGGGATTAGGTTTCTTACACAGAATTCAAGGTTATTTAACATGTGAACAGTATATACATATCCTTTTTAATGTAATGCTGCCATTTGTCCGTGACCTTCAACCATGTGAAGTAATCACTATGCAACATGACCGGGCATCCATCCACACATCAAAACCAGTACTACGCTGGCTTAGGGAACAACATGACGTTCACGTTTTAGATTGGCCTGCTCACGCAGGCGATCTGAGTGTGATCGAAAATGTGTGGTCTGAGGTCAAGCGAGTACTGAGGCAAAATTGGCCTCATCTTCCTCCAGCAACTCAAAATGCTCACTGGGATTTAGTCCTCGAAGCGTTTGAAGAGGTAGCAGAAAGAGAAGGATTTTGTGAAGGTCTTGTCAACAGTATGGAGCAAAGGCTTCGTGCTTTAGTTGAAGCACGTGGTAACTGGTCGCGTTTCTAAATTTACTTATAATCAGCCCTTTTCAGGGCTAAATAAACTTATCTGTATCCCTGTTGTTTAATCTGATAAATAGATACAAAATAGATGAATAATAAAAGCTTAAAACAAAACATAATCTAGATGGGATCGATCCAGCGACCTACCGCATTACCGTCGAGCTCGTTACCACTACTCTGATTATCCAATCGCATATAACGTTTTGTTTTCTGTACCACTTTCAAAATGAGAGAAATTAAGATATATGTTAAGCTTTCTGAAATTAACCATGAGTAATTCTTTATTTTTCATAGATAATGGATGAGTAATAACTTTTATGTTAAGAGGTATCTATAGTTAAAATAATTTATTAACCACTTGCTTATTGCAATATACTAAAATTTGAAATCACAAAATGTCACAAATCATGTAGTTTACTTATTTAATAACACTGTTCGACACACATTTTGTTACATAAATGAAAACAACCGCTTTTAACTAATTTGGAGGTGCTGAATACGAAAATGACATTAAAAAAGTTCGATTGGCTCTCATATCGGCGTAACCGAGCGGGGGGGGGGGGTCCAAACGTTCCTACACATTTTTATTTATGTGGCAACACTGTTGAAGGTCTTGCAACGTCGCATTGCAATCTATTACGTCAGCATTGGTGGCAAAATATACCCGCAACACAGATCCATAACCAGATGGGTCAAGGGGTCATAGCCCCCCGTAAATTATTGATGGCCCTACCTAAAATTGCTGTTATTTGGGGAGAATATTAGTATTCTGGTTGGGTTGGGTCTGTTCTATCGTCCTCTTCCCTCCCCCACCTTTTACATTACGACTGGCATAAAATGTGGTTACTGACTCCGTACTTGGTTTCTAGTTCAGGAAAAATTCCCTTAAACGTGAAAAGCACTTACAGTATGGATGTTGAATTCCTAGACTTACCTTTTTAACACCTAGTCGTTTTGGCTTGTAGTTTATAGCTAACTTATATTCCTTCATTCCTAATACTCCAACAGGAATCAGCTAACATCGCTGTACTCCACTTCCCTTTGTATTTTTCCCCATTGTTGCAAGCTGATGAAAGCGCTCCTCATGCCCGTCGCTGACATCACCACTATTGTCACTAAAGAAATTCAAATGCGAATGGAGAACATGCAATTTTAGCGACATTCTACACCCAATCTTCTCGTAAGATGACAGAAGATTCTCCACGAGTTGTTTGTAGTTCTCTGCTCTCCTGTTCCCTAGACATTTATGACGCACTTGTCGAAATGCATTCTACGCTACTTGCTCCCCATCACTAAGTGTCTGTTCAAATTGAGAATCACGCAGCAGAAGACGTACCTGTGGCCCAATGAATATCCCCTCCCTTTTTTCCAAACTGAGACGTGGGAATTTGCTACACAGTATTGAAATGTCGGTCCATCTTTGTTCAATGTCTTCACAAATTTCTTTATCAGTCCTAATTTAATGTGGAGTGGCGGAAGCAATATCTTCCTAGGATCTACAAGAGGTTGTGAAGAAACACTTTTTATACCAGGTGTGTATGATGAACGTAGAGCCCAGTCTTTTTTCTTATAATGTAAGTTCCTAGCACGACTGTCCCACTCACATAAAAAGCAACAACGTTTTGTGTAACCCTTTTGTAAACCCAACAGAATAGCAAACTTGCCACCCAAATCTATCGTATTCCAGACACCGAAGAATTTATTTTATGTTTTCATAAGTTTCTTTAACATCAACTGCATGTACAACAGGAATTGAAGGAAGAAGATTACCATTTTGCAGTAAAACTGCTTTAAGAGAAAATTTGGAGGAATCAATGAAAAGTCTCCATTCCTCGGTCTTGTACGTGTCATCCTTCTTGTATGGTATATTCATTGCGGCAAAGAGTCCCTCAATGTCATGGCACACAGTCAGATGCCCTTGTGTTCTGAAAATCGAAACAAATTCTTTATGTCTGTAGCGAAAAGTTGTTACCTTCACATTATCTGCCAGGTGATCCCATTGTTCCAGCCGTGAGGCCAACAATTCGCCTTTTTTTTTGGCAAGTTCTGAGACCCTGATTAGGTCATTTAATTCGGCCTGTGTTACCTTATGCGGCATTTTGGCAGTTAAAGTCGTGGAAAAGTCTGGATCTTGAGATGTTGAGGGCTGTTCTGTATCCTGTATATCATCTTCATCACCTATATCCATGATGAAATTTTCTGGTGGATCTGCTACTGGTACATCGGGACCGAGTGGAATAGGACGTCTGGCTGAACGTAGATCCGGGTACACAAAAGTGTCCTTTTTCTTTTTGGTATAACCCTTGCGACTAGATGGAACCAAGCAGAAATAACAATCACTGGTACGATCAGTAGGTTCTCGCCACATCATGGGCACTCCAAACTTCATACGGTGACGTTTTTCATGCTCCCATACATTAAGAGTAGAAGAGCATGTGGTACAACAAACGTGAGGGGTCCAGGTTCGGTCCTGGTCCCCCACTTTGCATCCGAAGTACAGGAAGTAGGCTTTCCTTGTTCCAGGCGTTAAGGCACGTTTTCTCTACTTAACCGTAACTTCCCCACATATGTAACAAAAATTGTCTGGCCTGTTCACACACGTGTGAGACATGATTAGAACCTTTACAAATCAAATCACCTCGATACACAACACAAAAAACTTGGTACACACACCAAACTTGGTACACGATTCTAGAAACTGGTACACAAAGAAAGAAAACAATTGTGCGCAGACTGAAGCGAAGTACTTCCTTGAATACGTGGCATGTCCCAAGAGAGTGTATTGCTAAGAATGCCCCGTTGCCAAACAACCAACAATATTGCCAGGATGATGCACAGGGAGCATATAAGACCTCTTTTCTGAGGCACTGAATGCATATTGCACAACTGAATGCATACTATATTGTTCAATAAGGGACGGACCCAGACATTTTTTTTCGGAAAAAAGAAGCATAAAGCCTTATTTATGAAAATTGCAAGGGCACTAAATTTGAATACTTTGGGAGCCCGATCCAACCACATTACTAAGATATTTAGCCAAATAACTGCAATTTTAGGCAGGGCCATCAACACTTTAGCAGGGTTAGGTCCCCCTTGACCCTTCTGGTTATGGACCTGTGTTGTGGGTCTATTTTGCAACCAATGCTGATGTAATATATTGCAATGCGACGTTGCCAGACTTTCAACCTTGTTGCCACATAAATAAAAATGTGTGGGGCGCTTGGACCTCCCCGGTTACGCCGAAATGAGAGCCAATCGAACTTTTTAAATGTCATTTTCATATTCAGCACATCCAAATTATTTCATTTATGTAACAGAAAAGAAAGTTAAAATTTGTAGAACAGTGTAATCGGTTGCAGCAAAATAGAGACATTGGTAATGTAGCTGAAATTAGCATGTAGTTTACTCATTTATTGAAAGATGGCACTAGTTAATTTACATGCTCTTTAAGTAGTTCAATGAAATGTGTACGATTGACATTCATTGAAATCAGTATTCGATACGTTTATAGAAACAAAGTTGCCGAAATTTTGCGATACAACACGTATACAATTTTAATCAATCCTTTTCAGAATTAAATACATATCCCTGTATTTTCAATTTGATTTTTGTTTTAGGTAGATTTGAAAAAACTTCGATATCTACCTCAGCCTGTAGGCCTACCGAAAGGGATTTTTTAAAATTTATTTATGTCATTTTGACATCTTTGGCTTAGGCCAGGATTAGGGTATATAGAAGTAAGGAAGTATTGCGCAGTGCTTTATTTAAAGTGCCATCAAGGCATTCACCATGAGAAACTAAGGAAACTTGTGGAGAACTTCAGTAAGGATGCTCGGGGCGGAGTTCGAACCCACATGCCTACCCATTGCCGATCCGAAATCCGCAACATTATTGCCTCAACCACTGGACTGACTTTTTAATCTGATAAAGGTATACTAGATCAACAATTCAATAACCTTTTAATAGAAATACAGTGTGATCATAGTATCCATGGTAAGGTTGCTTTAAGAAAAACATGTTTACTCATTATGTAGGAATGGCCATATTTTAGCCGTACCATCTGCTTAAACAATATTTAAATGTTAAACTATATACTGTTTCCTTGAAGCGCGACTGAATAGTTAAATGCATATTCGAGCATAACGATGAAACATATATTCATGTAGAAAAGTATCTTCAAGGCTTTAACCATATTTTAATGTTAAAATATTTATCTTTTTGTTGGTAAAGAGACTCAATCATTGCACAGACATATTCGAGCATTACGTAGGAACGATTAATTCGATTTTCACTTACTGCTTTAGGCTGGACTGGAAGGCTGAAATTTGGCATGACTATTCTTGGATAGACTGGATTTTTTTAAAATTAATTAATCAGTTGCGTACGTCAACCTCAAACCTCATTTATCAAAAATACACTCTTCATTGAGCTAAAAAAAGCTGAAATTCGCCATGAAGGTTGATTTTAAAAGCCATAGAACACAACATTCAACAAGTTTTCTTTTCTTTCTAATGAAAGAAGATTTTGAAAAGAGAAAAAATATTTTAAAATGTTTAACTAGAAAAACTTATCAATTTAAACCAACATGATAAATTGACTTATTGCATTATTTCTGTCACGAACATTTAATTGACGCCATCATTAAGAGATGGAGTTAGTGTTGCCTACATTGTGCTATTTTGTATATACTTTCTTATGTAAGCGTCTCAGCCTTAGAAAGCAATCACGTAGTTCGGCAGAACACTAAGAGATGGCAGCACAAGGCTAACAGATGTTGAAGGGAAATCAATGCGCTTTTGATAATAAAAGAATTAAACATATTTCTGTAAAGTGCATAAAATTTTGAAATTACGTATAATGAAAATAATACTGGCTTTTCCGACCTACGTCAATGAATTAGTAAAATGTCTAAATATTTAAAAGAATAACAAGGGAGATTTTTAAGCAGAAAGAAAGAAAATGTAAAGTTCTTTGAAAATATGGAAATGTATGTGCAGTTGTCGAGCTTCAGATCAGAGCCACCCGACTAGGAAAGGTGGCGTGCGTTTTGTGACCGTGCATTTTCGGCGAAAATACAGGTGAGCGTGCGTTTTGTGACCCGGAATACTGATGCAAAGGGAAATGCCGATGTTGAACCTGGCATCACTAATAACTAGATTGATATTTTGTTATTTATAAATATATGGAAGAAACTTGTTGCATATTTCTGGTTAGGTCAAATTAGGTTAGGTTATTAATTTCATTTTAGGAGCTAGCGACTAGAATTTAAGAGACATTTTGGCTAAAGGCAAAGGTATCCCCTGTCCGATGCGTACGCGTGGTTAAAGGCACATGGGACATGTGAAGGTACGGCTCCGAATATTCTCGATCCACGGCATGAAGTAAGATGGGGTGCTTAGTCTAATTGATTTGATTTGTTGAATAATCACTAACTAGACTAAGTCCCATTAACAAGTGACAGTGACAATCGGTATTGTGAACCAATATTTGTTTGCCATTGACTTCCATAGGAAAAAGATGAGGTACGAAAGACGGCGAAAGGAAAGATGACGCAACGTGGCTCCGAACAATTTATGCCCCTACCCGGAATCGAACCCGGGCCCCTTGATTACAAGGCAGTGAGCATTACAATTCATTTACAAGGGACATTACCACCCAAGGTGCCCAGAAATAACAAAAACACTTTGGCAGTCACTTTCAGAGGTGGATACGTGCGAGAAAAGCCTTTAGCGTCCTTGCCGAGATTTGAACGCAGGCCCCCCGATTCGCAGTCAGACGCGCTGAGCTACGGCGACTCCTAATTTAATATGGGAAATATTAGAAATCCTTTTCACTTTCACATACATATTGATGTAGTAAACCAACTTCACACAGAAAGAAATATAAATCCACGCACTGATACGAATTCAACCCGAGCAGGCGGCAGAGAGAGAAAGCGGGTTATTTAAAATCAGGTAATATTTCCCGTTTTTCCTTCTGTCCGTGATTGTTCTCCTTATTTAGTGTTTTCTGCGTTAATTGTTCCTTCTACATGAGATACTATTCTTGTCAGGGAATTTTTGAAAGCTGTTTGTCAGAATAGGAACTGTTACCTTAGGTTAGCTTTGCGGGACCTCAGACTACCAAGAGACAGAGCCATTTTGCTGAATACACAGTTAAGATGTAATATCGTTAATGTACCTAACTGGTTAAGATATAACTGACTCTATAATAGCTAGATTGATAGTGAAGTGCACGATTCACATTCCAGGGATCCTAAACCGCACGATACTCTGTATAGTCGCAACTTGCCCCTAATTATACATGCTTCCGTTCTTGATGAATTTGAAGAGTACTTCTAGGTTCCTTTGTTGGCACTAATTCATTTAGTTTACCAATGAAAAATCATGTATTTATGTTTACACAACATGTACGTAATAATAATAATAATAAATTTCCTACACACTAGTAATGTTACAAAAATAGCTAGTTCTGTGTCGAAAAAATATTTACTGGCAATAATTGAGCAATTCGCAAATGCGGGATTTTGGGAAATCAATACACACTAGCAACGCTGCTTGCTTGCCGCCATACGTTTATCGTTACGATAATTTTGTAGGCACATCACATTTGTTGTCATTACGGAAAATTTTCGAGTTACGGAGGTAACTAGATATCTCTGGCAGTGGTGGCGTGAGAGGGGCTAGTGGTGCCCCTGCCGGTCACCGACACAAGTGAATCGCTTAATCAATGAAGCACATCAATGGTGGTCGGTGACGTAACAGCAATGCCTTCCCAGAACACTTTATTCGCTTCACAAGCATGACTCTTCAGATTCTAAGACGCCATTTTTACGTATAGGTTACGGCGAGTGAGCGAAAAAATATCTGCCTTGGCAACTGAGCTTTCCCGAGGGGCTCCAAATAACGGAAAATTAGATTTTCGGCCAACAGTAGCAGAGTGAGTTCACGATTGTTATCGTGAACGGGCATCAATCAAGTTGACTTGCTCCCGGCCTCAGATTAACTTACGCCGCCACTGATCTATGGAGCTCTGCAATAGTTGGGAACTGATAGTAAGTTTACAGTTTATTTGGAGTTCGAGCGTTGGCATTATATCTTTTTAAACTACGTATTTGTTGCTGAAAGAAAATGAAAAATATGTTTCCAGATTCAGCAAAATAGATAAATAACAGCTCTTTGCCTGGAACTGGTAAAATATTTTGCCATTGAAAATCGCTTGCTTAAGACAGGCACATATCTAGAAGATAGTTTCACGCAGAATCAACGCCTTCACAATAAGGACCCGAGGTCTGTATGTGTGTGAAATTTACGTAAAATGCATATAATTTTGCCAAAAATTATACTAATATTACTAAAAATAACCGAATTTCGGGGGAGGGAGTCCGGAACCACCCTCTACCCCTAAATAATCCCTGGCTTAAGTCGTTCGAAAATGCATCTACACGGACACACTTCTCAACATGTCAAATGTTTGTGAACCGTTGCCCTAAACTAATAGGCTAGATTGCCATCACCCTGCATTCTAGAAATGTATATGAAATGACAGTTTTATTTTATTACGTTTCAAGAACACTATCTTTTAACCCAAGGTTTTGAAAAACGGTTTTCGCAAATCTGACAAGGTAAAATATATACTGTTTTTTTATTATGTTATTTAAAATTAAAACAATTTGTTAATATATGCCCTGATTACACACTTCAATTTGAAATACCGGTAGAAATAACTAGACAAATCATGTAGTTCATATAGTTCGTTCTATTACTAATAGAGGGCAGTGATTGTCATTAGTAAATTAGATGTTTTCTACCTTCTTGAAAAAGTATCTCATTTGACATTTATTTATAACAGTTTGGGTTTACAGAACGGAAATTGAGTTACATTATTTAAAGAAATATGGTAATTTATTTTTGAAACAATTGATCTTCATCTACGTCGCAAATAATTATGTCTTCATTAAATTAATCAAGTATTTAATTTGTTAGTAAAGCCTAGAATTAAAAATTACCCTAGGGTTACAAAATAATCCCCCTGCGGGGGAAAATAAGGGAATTTTACAACTTGCTGGGATTTTTGAACTTACAATTTTTTCGACGCAAAATTTAATTTTATTGTATATTACGCTTGTTTGGCTATATATCAGCATAATATTTTTCACACTTATGCTTATCATTACAAGTCAGTGAATTTATACGACGCTTCGATATATTTATTTTTGAGAGAAGAAATCTCAGCTATAGACATGCGACAATCTTTATGTCCATAGCTGTACGTGATCCTGAGAGTCGCGAGTATACGATGCTGTATTCAGGAGCAACAGCTGATAAGCAAATGTTTCTTAGATATGAAGATAACAATTATGATATCATTAAAATTATCACGACATTTTTAGGTCATGCTGGTTATGGTTATCACTGTCTTACACCGTATGAAGAATTTCGGTTCTATAAATTAAAATATGTATGTACTCATTGTGAAGAGTATCGTGACGATATCGATAGTAGTAACGATAACAGTTTGGAATGTCGGTATTGTAATCGTACGTTTCCCAACCAGGCCTGTTATGATCAACAGAAATAAAACGAAAATAGTAAACCTGTATGCTATTACGAGTGAAAATCGACAGAAGAATACAAAACATGTGTGTGGTGAACATTACTGTAAACCATGTAACATTCATGTCGATGAAACCATAAAATCGTTTTGTCAAATCAAGCAATCCAAACGAATTAAAAAATTACTGTACATTATCTTTGATGCAGAACAAGGTTACTAGATGCGGATGAAAATGGCGAACGTGAACATGTGCCAAACTTAGTTTGTGCATCTGATCGCTGACATCAGTATAAGGATTTGGAACAAAATTATACTTGTAGTATTAGTGCGAATGTCGAAGGTCAGAGGCACTTTGTATTTTATAGTATGGAGGCATTTGTAAATCATGTTTTAGAACAGCGTGCTAAGCTTCAAAAAGTAGTACGTCTTTCAAAGAATGGGTCTGGTTTCGATAGAATACTCATGGGAAAACAAAATTTGACACCTCACATTATTGCGCAAGAAAAAACGTATTCAATAAAGTGTTAATAATATCATTTTCCGTGATACATATTTGTTCATGGGAGTAAAAGTACCCAAATAATCATCAACAATGGGATTGCAAGAAAGTCTAAAGAAAGGAGAGTTTGCATACTTATTAAACACTCTTAAACATCAGAATTATGTCGGGCTTTGGCTAAACAATGAGTATTTTGATATTGACTCCAGTTTTGACGATGAATGAGTTTCAGATCTTCCCCGGAATAAGGAATATGTTAAAAGTAAAAAGACTTTCGATTTCCAGTAATAAAATTTGGAGAATTGTTAGAACTACGTTTTCATTTTGGCACAGGCATTGATTCGATTTTCAAACATTATTGAAGAACAGACGGGTGGAATAAAATGTTTCCTACAAACAAGCACTATTGCCTCGTGTGCAATGGAATGTTTACGTTAACGTTGTCTTAAAGAAAACACTATTCCAATCATCCCTCCTTTAAATTTCCATCATCGCGGCCAAGAAAGTAAAACGGCAAAACAATGGTTAAAATCTATAGAGTATAAAAATAACGTTCAATTGCAATCCGCAGAAAATGGAGGTGAAGTTAAATTTTAGCGGTTTGAACTGGATGGATACTCGTACAAGAAAACTCGTATTGGTTACGAATTCTATGGCTTCTACTTGTATGCACATACTTGATTACGAAATCTCTTGGTTATCGCGTTGATCATGAGGACCATACTTTGGAGGACCGGTGTAAGGCAAGACTAGCTAGAGAATATTTTTTAAAAAGAGTTGCAAAATTAAATTTGTATCGATCTGGAACTGCGAGTGGAGCAAGATGGTTCAAGCATCTCTTGAAATTCAAAGTTTCATAAGAAATGAGTGTTTTGAAATGAATGTTCCCTTACGCCCTAAAGATGCTTTTAAAGGAGGACGCACCGAATGCTTTCGTGCCTTATATGAATGTGGTGAAGACTAGTATTTAGCATATCTGAACGTGACTTCCCTTTGTGATGTCCAAAAAACCTATGGCAACAGGAAAAATTACATTTCATAAAGGGAAAAACATGCCATACCCATCTACTGTGCACGGATTTGTTAACTACGAAGCACTTCCTCCTAAAAATTTTGATAAACCCATCTTGTCTTTGGTTTGTGTATATCATGTATGGAGAGCTTAAATAATGGAGAATATACAGTTAATTAATATGAACGTGCAATCAAAGGAGTATTTTGTACTCTTTAACTACATTTGGCGTTGGGGAAAGGATATGTTATTCTTAAAACGTACGAAAACAGGGAAATGCAAACGACTGAGGGCTGTTCAAACCGTATGTTAATAGTTTCCTAAAAATGAAACAAGAAACCAGTGGATATCCTGATAATTGTACTACGGAAGAGGAAAATCAACAATATATTCATGATTCTGAGCTGCATGAAGGTATCGGCCTGAGTATGATAAGATTTAACATACCGCCGGGTTGGAACACATTTCAAAAATAATTTTGAATTTCCTTATTCCGAAAATGGAGACATAGATGCGCCACAAACTCGGACTGTTACTGAACGAAAAAGCTGCCTGGAAATTTTACGCTCACCTCACTTGGAAGTTCTATATGTGATTCCTATTGGACAAAATAAATTACAAGTAACATATAAAGACTGAAAATGAAAATTCATATCACGCTTTTATTAATGTAGAAATAGCAGTCTTCATATCCTCGTGGTCTAGAGTCCGTTTATATGAATTACTAGACACTGTAGGTATAGATCGTCTTACTTACTGTGACACGAACTCAGTTACATACGTGCAAATAAAAGATGAGCCGTTACGGTTACATTGTTATATATTATAGTGAAGTAACCAAAATTGTTGTTACGTACTGGGAGAATTGACTAATGAAATAGAAGATGGATAGGAGATGCAAAACTTCATTTGATTTGGTCCAAAAAATTATTGTTATGCCAAGAAAAATCTTCTAAGGGGTAAAGTTAAATTTGTTACAAAGTTCGTAGTATAACATTGAATTATCGAGCAAAAAGAAAATAATTTATGATGACTATTACAATTTGGCCACTGAAAAGTATAATAGTCGCCAAATGTTTAGTCTTAACAATAACTTGCGCTAACCAGGATACAGAATCTTTTCCAAAGAACAGAGGAAAAGACACCGAATCGTCAATAATAAGCGGAGAAACTTTAATCCTTCGAACAAAGAAGATTAATCTATTCTTCCCGATGGATATTGCAGTGAATAATTTTCGTACAATTTACAAAATGTATAGTTGACTAACAAACATTTCAAAAGTATGAAACACTTTGCGTTGCAAAGGTAAAAACATTTTGTAAAAACAGAAACAAAAATAAAGTTTTTGTAATAGCAAAAACTTTTTGTAAAACAAATTGGAGATGAACACTGCGACGGTCTAAATTCTACATGGGAAAGAGCAGCTCCTCGAATTTTGATTAATTTAAGTGGAAAAATCTTTAATTCCAACAATGTTTTGATATAGGTGAGTCAGTGAAGTTTTGGTGATTGTGGAAAGGAAATTTTTCGAAAATCGGATGGATCAAAGTGGAAATATTAACATTTTTGTTAAATGTAAACAAACATAGTGGTGAAGACCGAGTTCGCATAGTAAAGTGTTATCTAGATTGTATTTTCTTAATGATTTCGTTTATACTGTACTTCTGATATAGTGATCTTTTGGGTGGCATAAATCGTTTCGAATAACTTTCAGTGAGTTTGTGGACAGCAGTATTCTCCTTTTGCATTATTTTGGCAATTATCTACAAATTTGCTCGCCGCCATTTGCATGTGGTAGAATCGATTAATCGATCTTTACGTGGAGAACAGTATCGATGTTTAACAATGGAGTGATAGTGGACTCGTTCACCCATCTTTAACAGTGACCAAATAACAGTGCGGTTGCTTTTGGAGATAGAATAATGCTGTGGCAGTTATTCTGATTGCATTTAGTAGCGCGATCTTCGTAGCCTTCAACCAGAGAATTACGGCTACCTTGGTTCAATAAAGGAAGCTTATTCCGTAGTGACCACTAATTTAGTAATGGGTATATTTGATTGTTATATAGTTTAATGGTCATTGCACCGACTGTAAGTTGTGATCCAACTGGTTATTAATTGGTTGTGGAGCAAGTATCAAGGAGCTAATTACCTGCTTCAAAACTCTACCAGGAACAAAATTAGAAAAGATACGTTTAGTGCATTGTGGTTACTTACTATATACAGTCCATCAGATGTTTTTATATTCAATTATATATGTGAAGTGATAATACATTCATTTGCCATTTGCATTGTCCCCGATGCTCAGCTTTTTAGCGGAGACCGGAAATAGTGAACCGAGTTTCAGTTGTACCAGTTCTTACTGTGTGGGTTAAATAACCATTTACCATTTCCTTCATCTGGTCAGTGTTATCGTGTTTGATCCGATACATATAGATCTCACCAGACAATTGACCAATTTACCTCTCATAGTATCGAAATTTGGATGAGTGCGTTAATTGCTCTTGAAGAAGGATAATTGTTATTTATCTAGTGATGTTTTTGTTTTCTCTTTGTAAGTGAAGTGCTCAAGCCTTATTGGTGTGAAAGGTACGAAAGGTTTCTCTGTTTGGAAACACGCCTTTGCTCAAGCCGTATTGATGTAATAATAGTGAATAGATTCCGTTATTGATATTGTTATATATATATGTATATATATATATATATATATATATATATATATATATGATTATGGCTAAAGAAGCAAGTTCACCGATTCAGAATTGGTCATTTGACGCATTCGCAGATGTGAATTTTGATAGCCCTCTCAATGGCGAAGCAGATTCGGATACAGACTTAAACAATTATGGATGTATTATACATCCTGAAGACTATCCGTCTGATGGTGGAATAACATCTAATGACAAAAATTCGGAATTGTCTCATAATGAATCAATACGTCTTTTGAATGAAATAGGTTATGTTTTAGATTCTAGAGAGTTTCCGTTGCCTAAGGGACACTCTACAAATAATAATAATATTTTAGCTAATGTGCAATTATCTAATACCTTATCACCTTATTCCACGAAATCTGAAAAGGGAACTCAAACTAAGTTTGAAACTGAAGTGTCGACACAATTCTTTGTGGGTTCAGCTTTGATACATAATAAGTGTGATAGGGGCATTCATTTAATGCTTGACAATGTTTGTACTCTGACAAATGACTCTTTGAAATTAAAATGTTTTAATTTGGAAAAATGCAATGATAATCTTCAACTAGATGTCAAACTTTTACAAGAAAAAATAATTAAGGACAAAAAAGAGTTTAAAGAAATACTGGAAGCCAATAAATCTGCGATCGATTTTTATCAATCTCAAATTGATAAATTATCAAATAAAATATTAGTATTGGAAGATATTAGCAGAATGTGCAAGTCAATAATACTTACATAAAGCTCAACGAAATGAGTAAGAAATCCTTCATTCAGGATAGTGGTCTTGCCTTTCAAGGGTCAAAATTAGTAATTGAAAAGCAAATTACTGTAACGAAAGTTATTGAGGGTGAAACTTCTAATCCAATTAAGTTTGTTAAATTAAACATATTTGCCGATAGTCATGGTAGAGGACTATCGCAAATCATAAAATCTAAAAGCTCCCATAAAGTTTTTGGGCTTGTTAAACCTGGTGCTAAAATGTACCACATTTTAAGTACCCATCTCTTGGAAAATGCTACACTCGCTAAAGATGAGGTTTTATTTTTGTGGTTGGGCTCAAATGATGTATATAATAATGAGTCTACTAAATTTTTGCATATGCTCAAAGAGTTCTTGGTTACTCATTCTTACTGTAAGTTAATTTTATGTACGATTCCTATACGTTATGATTTGCCTATCTGGTCGGTGATAAATAACGAAATAAGGCTAGTAAATAAAAAAATTGTAAAACTGGGTAAAATATTTAAGAACATAAAGGTAATTGACACGGCAAATTTGGGAAGAAGATTTCATACTATACATGGCTTACACCTGAACTATTGGGGGAAGCAGATGATTTGTGAGAACATTTTGTTGGAAATACAGAGTTGGCTTAATGAAATGTGTATGAACAGATTGAATGTTATCTCCCTTCCATGGAAAAATGGTGGAATCCAGGGAAACGTATAATATCATCTGCAGACAATGATCTGCAGATTGATATTTCGAATATTCTTGATAGAATTCAAGACCCAGTGACAGCTTTGAATCATAGTTATACTCATCTTAAAAACTCAAATTGCTCAATTTGTTTTCAATCCTCAAATTGTGTTTTAACCTTATTACATTTAAATACCCAATCAATTAGGAACAAACTAGATGAGATAAACGTCCTCCTACATATCTTACCAGTATAGATGCTATGTATAAACGAACACTGGTTACTTCAGGATGAGGTTGGTCTTTACGTCCCGCATAATTATACACCAATTAATGTTTTTTGTAGAAATGAAAGTAGCTGTGGAGGAGCCGTTATATATTTAAGGAGGAATTTGGTCTCTAGTTTCAATGTATTTGACCTATCTTCAATATGTGAGCCGATTTCATTTGAAATTGTTGGTGCCATATCCTATGAATCGAAGCTCATTGTTCTTCCCCTATATCGACCCCCTAATTCGAACATTGACGCCTTTTTCGAAAAAATGATCGACCTCCACAATTTACTTAAAAAATACAACAAATACAAACCCATTATACTGGGTGACATAAATATAGATATTCTTAAGCACAATTCCTTAAAGGTTTTGAAACTGAACAATATTCTTACCTCGTTGAACTGGTCGCTTTTTAACTCCTTACCTACAAGGAAATTGGCTTGCTTAGATAATGACATAGCTCCGTTAAATACTGTAAACTTATTTTTTTGGTACTGTAGGGCCTGCCATTTCCGATCATTTAGGTGTATGGACAACTTACCTTCTTCCTTCAAATTCTATTCGTCCAATCTCTACTAAGGAACCCACAAATAAAAAAATCGTTCATTGAGTATAAAGAATATTATGAATTTGCGCAACTATTTGCAATCGGTTGATTTTGATACAATTTTAGGTTCAACCAAGGATATTAACTTTGCTTGGACAAAATTTATAAATATCTTACAAGAGGGTATCAGGATAAGTTGCCCTTTGAAGAAAAAAACAAATTTAAATGAAAGAGGCTTAACACATTTTCCTTGGTTTATCAAGGCTCTTCGTTATTTTAAGGGCAAATTATTGTTTTGGTATCATCAAGTAAAAAATGGAAATCTAAGTGCTCTGATTATATATAATAAGTTGAAGAAACATTATAGGCAAATACTATGGAAAGTAAAAAGTGGTTACAATGATCAGAAGATCGAAAAATCTCGCAACAAATGTAGTACTGCTTGGTCAATTATTAGAGGAGAGAGTGGTAATAAAAAACATAATTGTCATACTGAACTATCTGCTAACGAATTTAATAATTATTTGCAGATATTACCTTAAAACAAGCAATTATAATTTTAACTTAAATTCACAGGCGGACAGCAATTTTCAATGTTCGAAGAAGTGTTACTTTAATTTGCAACAGTATCTCCTTCAATAATCATACTCCAAGTTAAAAGGTTAAAATCTAGTTTTACTGAGGATTTTTGTGGACTGTCCTCTTTCATATTAAAACATATTATTGATATTATAGTTTTGCCTCTTAATGATTTGATTAACACCTCAATTCTGCATGCTATATTTCCCAAAATTTTGAAAAACACCATAATAGTTCCGATTCATAAGAAGGGTGATGAGAATGATCCCACTAACTATAGACCAATTGCCCTTGTCCCAATATTGTCAAAAAATTTTGAATACATAATTTCCGATCAACTCCGTGTTTATATTGAGAAGAATGAATTATTAAATGATTCTCAATTTGGTTTTAGAGAGGGACTAGGTACCCGAGATGCTATTGAAAAAATTGTTAGGACAGTCTACAAATATTTTGAATTTGGTATTTTGACATCTGTTTCCTTCTTGGATTTAAGCAAAGCCTTCGATTCATTATCTCACTCAATACTCATTAAGAAGTTACGACTGTATGGAGTTTTGAATAATGAGTTGGATTTGATCCAATCGTATCTATTAGAGCGGAAACAAGTCGTTAAGATTAAAGGCTCTCTATCTGATATTAGAATTGTAAACAGGGGCGTTCCACAGGGTTCGGTTTTGGGACCGCTTTTGTTCATTTTATATATGAATGACATATCTATGGCTTTATCAACTACTCCGGTTTTGTATGCCGATGATGCATCTAAAATTGTAAGCAATTCCAATTTTGAAGTATTATGTGAGTGTAGAGAAAAAGAACTGAAAAATGCTAACGTATGGTTCCAGTGCAATGAGTTTTTAAATTCAAGTAAAACTGAAATATTTTTTTTTCATTGAATACTCATGTTCATGGTCTAGTTAGCTCCAACTCTGTTAAATATTTGGGGATGCATTTGGACAGTGTTCTATCATGGAATAATCATATTGATTTCCTAACAAAAACGTTGACAAAAAGTTACTACATGCTTAGGAAGTTAAAATATTGTATTTCTACAGAATACTTAAAATTGGCATTTCATGCTTACTACCAATCACATATAAATCAGGGTATTCTTTTCCGGGGTGGTGCTCCCAGATGGACGGAGATATTTATCTGGCAAAAGAGGGCTATTAGATTAATTTTAGGGCTTTCATCTAAGGTATCATGTAGAGGTTGCTTCAGAAAATTAAAAATCTTAACTGTCCCATGTTTGTTCATTTATAACTCTTTGGTATATACAAGGTCACATATACACGAATATGAATCCGGATCAACGTTTCATGATCATTACACTAGAAATAAGGACTTGGTAAGAATCCAGAAGTTCAGGCTTTCCAAAATGCAAAAATCTTACTTGATACAGGGTAAGAAGTTTTTTTAATTTATTGCCTCTCGACATGAGAAGCCTTTCGCTTACAAAATTTAAGCGTATTGTAAAAGATGTTTTAATCCAAAGCGAAGGTTACTCATGGACTGAGATCGAGGAATTTTTTAAGAGGTGTGACCTTTTATGCTTTTTGCCAGGTACAAAATCCAATTCGGAGTTATCTGAATAATGTACGCAATATTTGTTATCTTCATTTTATCCTTTACGTTTTATATGATGACTATGTCTTATACAACTTCTGTTGTCAATGATGTAAATGAATAAATAAATAAATAGTTTTTCTTACGAACTTTTTTGGGAAAATTATCTGTAAGAACTTTTTTCGTCTATTACTTTTTGTGAGAGTAAAACTAAAACTTTTTGTGATGCAAAAACTTTCGTAATTTTCATTTAATACTCATATAAAACATTGTCTTGTAAAGTAATTTTATGTTTTAAAACTACTTTAACGTTAATATGTTTTAAAATTAAATGCAATCAGATTCCTGTTAACTTTTTTATCATAATTTTCTTTTCGTTTTAGAGATAAAATATTTACTATGATTTGACTTTATCTATCAGTATTTTGTATTAGTTGTATCTAAACACAATAATTTACTGGAATTGATTTTTATTTCAATATTGCCTGTATCACTTGTCCTGAAAAACATCACTGTTCAATAGTTTACACAAGAGTATTTTTGTATCTAGGCTTTGGAAAATATTCTAGTCTGTATATATCTCAATTATGCACAAAAATAGTTTCTTGTTAGTACAAATCACTTGTTTTATTCCTATACAAAACACCAATCCATTTGTATATTGAAAGTTAAAACGAGTGAATATCTTTGTTACTCCCAGTCCATGGGAGCAGTTACTGCCAGTCCTTCACTCACAAGATTAACTCGATTTTGTCTTTATATTCAGAAGCTGTCACCATCTACTTAAAATCAGTGAGAAAAATATGCAACGCAACAATAGAATCAGTGTGAAATTCAACGAAATTCTGTTACATTTGTTCGCAAACCAAAGGAGTTGTTAATACATCCACCATACGAAGTAGATTGATTTCCCTTCTTAAGTCTATACACTCATGGTCTGAATCAAACGGAATATCCTGAAAGCACTCGTCACAAATTATACTGAAGCAAGAATCCATTCATCATCGATTGCCAACATACGCGACGGCTACCTTCCCAAAAGTACACTCACAGCTAGCCATTGTTTCCTGGTTCACCTGCAATAAACTAACTCACAATCGAATCATCTCGGCAATTTATTGACCTCATCAACCAATCAGATTATTTTTAATTCAAATGACGTCATTATCTATGGTGGCTGTGCTTCTTTGCTTAGTCGTTATTACAACACTACACAATGTTTAAAGGAAATGCTTAATTAATTCACGGAGCCTACTAGTTATGTAAGCAAGCACGATACGAATGCATTATAGGTGGCGTAGGCTAGTAAACGGTTTGCATTTGATATATTACCTAGCATTATCAATCATCAAATTCGACTTTGCATGCGTTACATCAAGTCCAATACTCCTTAAACAGTTCATATCCTATGAAGTATACAACCTAGCAATACTAGGGACCAAGTCAGGAGCTTTGGAGATGTAGTCTAAACATGTGTATATATGACCGTATCAGACAATAAGAAAACTAGGTGACATCATTTATTATTGTAATCGGTGGTTGGCAACACTTAAAAGATTTGCATAAGATGGCAACCCGTGTTTTCGTTCATGAATTACTATACTATTCCTATATGTAACATTTTATTAAATTATTCTGAGATGGAAACATTTCCGACCTTAAGATGGAAACACTGGTTGTTCATCAATATCAGCTGTTGAGGGTATATTCCGTTGGCTGAGGATGTGTGACATGTTTAACAGACCCTCTCTCTCCCCCTCTCTCCTACTCATCCTGTTTTCAAATCAAAATTATGGTCACAAGCTTTGGGGAAAAGCATGGACTTCCGATTCATAGTTGTAGTTTTTCGTGTGTGTATGTGTCTATTATCCCAAGCGGGGCTATATAACAGTCAATATCTACGGGAAGGGAGCTTCTACCTCCCGTCAACAAGTCTTACCGGTTTTCCCGTAATGTTACGGAGTATTCTTTGGTGATAGTGCCTAGGATTCTAACATTGAAGTAAATAAACACTTACGTCGGTAACAACTGTATGCAATGTCCTCCATACAACTAGATAAACACCGCACAGAGATGCTATACCGACTTTAATTCGTTAATACAACAAATAACAGCTTTTTACTCATGAATATTTCACTTAGACGGCTTTGGGAAAGGTCAATCTCTAACGTATAAACAGAGTCCAGAGTAAGATTGTAGGTGCAAAATACATTATCGAAGCGATGCAACAAGCGTTCCTATAGATTTTTTTTTCAATTTTATCTTTATATTATGAGTAAATGGGCTTTCAACCAGCCTTTTCTGGCTAATATAAGTCTTTTTTAGCTTTCGTTTCATGCAAAGTACTTCAAAAATATATATCTTATCTATTTCAAATACTGCTTGTGTTCTTATCCACACAGTCTTTCTACCAAAACGTGTATACAGTATTGGTACATATTCATAAAATTAAAATTCAATCTAGATTCTGGTTAATAATCATGTTGACGGTATTTTAAGTGCCAGTTTTCAGTCTATATATTATCCTCCATGTCTATCAAAGCAGTCGGGTTTACGTAAATTCATCCTTTTCCCTTCAAATACATGTTCAAGCTACTTCAAATGACACTTTTCTCGTTATATATTGAATACGGTACAAGCAGCGCATTCCCAGAAACAGACAGTAAAAAGATACACAGCTTTAATCAATCAACCTTGCTTTCCCATTTAATACACTATTCCGCAAGTATATTTCCTTAAAATAATGTCTAAATTTTATTCTCAACAGTTCCTTCCCTAGAAAATCTAAGCAAACAGTCCCTTAGTAAAGTAACTTCCATGTCAAATACTCTCTCTTTCACCTTAAATATCTATAAAATACCATTTTTCTGTTTACAATCATATTCTATTGTCTCTTTCATACTGCATATCACAAAATACGGGGTTCTGATTACACGATTTTGATATCAATTAGTCCTTTTCGTATTTCCATAGAGTTTTTTCTACTCAAAAATTTTCACTTCTCTCGTTATATATTGACTCTATGTGGTTACAAGGAGTCCCTTCCTGATAACAAGCAAGAGAACTATTCGCAACTTTCATCTGAGAAGCTTCTTTTCGCATTTAATTCGAGACGGAATAAATCACATTTGTCATCTTTTACCCTAAATTCTTTCTTTCCTATTAGATTGTTCTCAAAATGATCCTTTCCACTATAAAATTGTTTTAAACACAATGCAAAGAATCATTTATACTTGAATTACATCCTAAAGTCTTACGTTAGCGCTATATACGTTAAATTGTTTCTTTTCCATTTTCTATAGTTATTTTCTGTTAATAACAGTTTAAAACGCAAGTTGATTAGTTTTTTGGAGATTTATTACACATTTAATACACCAAGTACCCTCGAAATAGTCGCTGATAGGGTAAATTCAAGTTAAACGTGATATCCGAAGGGCTATCATACACGATTCCTACACGGTATTTATCCATTCGAAGCAACAAACACTCGATCATAGGATTTAAACAGACTTTAACACAAAGAGTATGCTTTCATTAAACTTTTCTTGCGCTATGTATGTTCTCTTACGCGATATAATCTCCTTCGTCTACACAAATAGGGGGCTCACAAGCCCTCTAACACACTTTTCGTTTGTTTTCGTATTTCATTCAAAGCAACAAACACCCTATATTAAGGTAAATTCCGTATGAAAACAGCATCGAAAGCAATTCCATACCGTTTTCGTGTGATTTATTTCTAAAGCAATATATATCTGATATTACAAGTTAGAATAGCTGTGTACACATAGAGTAGACATTGTTGTACACTTTCATTGTGTCTTTGGAGCGTAGAGTGTCCAAACAACAGCAATATTCCATATATATTTGCTTACGCCTGTTCGAGTCGCATTGTTCTACATGTAAATTATACATATTTCATCGTCTAATGCCCTTCAGTTACGAATGATTCGCCCAGTCGTGACTTAAAATATCATTTCAAATGCTATCTGCCATTTATAGACATAGCTAGGTATACAACTATTGATAGATTAAGCACATCGACTGAAAATATGATTACATATATATTTATTCTAACTATGAAAGATCCTTCTAACATCTCGTATAAATTTTTGCCGTTTTCTCGTGTTTAAATATTCAACAAAAATTATGTATAAAGCATGTCTTTTTCTCACCTCGACTTCTGTCATCAAAGCACAAGGTTTTTAGTGTATTCAGTTCCCAATATCTTGATATCCACCCAAACACTGGGACAAAGAAGGTATCTGACACGCGAAAGAACATTAAGAAAATGACTGGGTATTAGATAGCAGTAATTAGCACGTCTGGTCAGAGACACCACTGTCTGCCCCGCAACTCTCAAATGCCAGACATCTGTCGCACGAATACTTCCTTTTTCTCACGTCGGAAAAAGCCATCCTTCCCTAACAGGTTAAAAGGTTACTTTTTTAATAAGACAACGGGCAGAGGTGAACTCCTTAATGTGAAAAAGTGTGAGATTGTCAAAATTAATGAAGCGAGATGCTGGGGCATTTTAATTAATTACAGAATTAATTATTTGGAGGGGGAGGGGAGAAGAAAACAAATGGTTCTGTTTTCTTTAAACTTTAATAAGAAGAAGGGAAGAGTGAGGAAAAGCCTTGTGTACCATATGCTGTCTCCATTTTAGCTTTGTTCAGGCGGCTTATCCAGAGAAGCATTATCAAAGCCTTGGAGAAGTTTTGGACTTCGAGGTGAAACTTGACGAGGCACATAGTTTCGAGTTCTGTTGCTGGTTATCGTAACTGTGTTTTCCAATATCTTTATTGTATATTTTCCTCGAATTGTTATCGAATTCATTCTATTCTAATTTAATCTATTTAATATAAATTCTAATGAGTGGTCACTATAGGCTGATCATAAAGTAATGGACACTTACCTAAAGATTGCAATAATCCTATTAAATTAGAGCTGATTGTCTGATTCAATCATAAAACAATGAAAATATAAGGCACTGAAGATAATGTCATATATTCATCGATTTTTGGAAAACTTGCTAGCGGTTTGATAATTCATTATTTCACGTAATGATACCAATGAACATACTTAATAAATCGAAAGTATGATAATAATCATAACTATTATCATTATCATCAATAAATGTGCCAATTTTATGTATTACTACTACTTCCTTCTATCACATGTTCTGTAAACACATGAAAATAATACCAGATGCAAATTTAAACAGTATACTGCAATGTAGCCTGTATAAAACGGACAGAACTTATGGAACACCTGCTTTTTGGGCGTGATTCATGCTAGTATGACCGAAGTATTATAGCAGGAACAAAAATTGGTCCGTCATTTTGGGGTTTTACTGTATTTTTTCAGGCGAATTTCCGTATTATTCTACTCCTTTTGGCATCTTCGACTTAGTCCGGGATATGGTAGGGAAAAGGATGTGACAAGGACTCGGCGAGGACCTAATTGAAAGGAACCATTCCAAGCATTTACCTGTGTGGCTGAGGAAAATTCATGTTAGTATCTGGTGTATTAAGCATACTGTGGCTCAGACGGTAGCACGTCTGACTACGAATCAAGTCCGGGCAACCCGAGTTTCAATTCTCGGCCAGACCACTGGAGAACTTTCTCGCAGTGTTCCCTCGCCTGGCGGTCTGAGGTGCACTCAGTTTCCTATCAAATTGAGTATCCTTGATACTGCTGTGCACTTTGCCAAGGTAAAGGCAGTCGTGGTGGAACTGACCACTAGGCTTGGTCAGATCCGGACTTTTTGGTATCCGGACTTCGGACTTCTTTTTTCGGACTTCTAAAAAGTCCGAATCCGCGGACCATTTTGTCGGACTGTCCGAAATCGGACTCTGACCGTCCGAAATCGGACTTTTAGTTCGGACTCGGAAGTCCGAATCCGGACTCGGACTATCCGAAATCGGACTCGGACTGTCCGAAATCGGACTCGGACTTTTCGTTCGGACTCGGACTGTCCGAAATCGGAGTCGGACCTGCGATTGAACTTACTCACTTAATTCCTAAATGCTATTATTTAACTAATTTAATGACAATTATTATTACATATATATGTCACTTGCTGATTTGCCCGCTCGTTGAAGCGGGGGGAATAAAATGTGTTGGCAACAGTCATCGGGACTATCACCAATACTCACTTCCCCGTGGCGGACTTCGCCCCTAACTTCGAGAGTTTTGGGGGGATGAGCCCCCTTTATCGTAACCCGACTCTCCAGAGAACTGAACCCGAATTGTGCAAATCTTCCCCCAAAACCTCTCTACGGGGATTATCTCTATAGAGAAGGTTTTCTCATTTGCCCGCTAGTTGGTGCGGTGTGAATAAAGTTAGCAACAGTAATCGGGACTGTAGCGAATGCTCTCTCCCCCGTGGCGGGCTGCGCCCCGAACTTGAGGATCTTTTAGGACTCCGCCCCCTTTATCGTAACCAGACTCCCCGGGAGGCTTCACCCCCATGGTGCAGATTTGCCCCCATACCCCCCGACAGCCTGCCCCTCATTGGGAAGTTTGGCCCCATTTATTGTAACCTACTCGTGGTGGTACACATTCATACCAAAATTCTTTTCTCTAGTTTCAGTGTTTGAAAAATGCGTTTTGGGGCGGCTATTTTAGATCAAGATGACGAATTCTCTTCTTATATTATCGTGACCTACTCGTGATGGTACACCTTCATACCAAGTTTTGCCTCTAGCTGGTGTGGAAAATGTTTTTGAGCGCTCATTTTGAACCAAAAAAGATGGCGACTGATATGATAACTTCCCACACGGATCTAATATCTGATCATGTGCTAAAAATAGTTCCAATCGGTCAGACCGTTTTGCCGTGATGCTCATGCAAACATAGTCACTTTCAATTTTATATACGTATAGAGATTGTTAAATTATGCATAGGCATATTACAAATTATGAAAATAAAATCTCATAAATGAATTGTTTTCACGCTTCAAAAAAGTGACAAAGCAGTGTTGATTTAGTGAGTTAGTCCGTACTATTGGTAAATAAGAGTAAGCTATTGATTTTAAGAGATCTCTGTGTGAAAGCTGGGGGAGAGATGAACATTTATTTTATTTCTTTATTATACCCCCCCCCAAAAAAAAACAGTGGCGTCATTGAACTTATGATATATCGCTTGATGCATCCCACCTACTTCCAAGCGTAGTTTTTACTTCATACTCATCAGTTATTCCGCCAACCTCCCCCCCCCCCCTGTGCGGGTAACACCCCGCAAAATCTCGAGAGCACCCCGAACCTTTAAAATTTACGGTTAAAAATCGACAGAAAACGTGCAAATCTCCACCAATACACACCCAATTTTTACTTTACACCCCAAAAACTGAAAATTCTGGCGGAATCCCTATACGTAATTCACAGGCATCTCTACACGGTTACCATAATGCAACTAAAAACAAGTAACACTTATATCTGATATATAAATAAGGATATTTTAATTGTCAACTTTTTGTAAAGTGTTATTTACAGCAGATGAAAAACACTAAGGTATCTTGGTTTTATTTTAGCAATCCTTAAAAAGATCGTCAATATAAATTTTCTCAATTTCTTTCCGCTCCGCAGCCAAATCATCAATGCGGCGAGTCGATCATCGGAAATTGATGACCAAAAGTAATTTTTCAGTCCTTTTAGAACAGAAAAAAAATATTCGTTAGAGGCAGTGGCGATCGGCAGTGACAGAAATTTCCAATGACAAGATAAGAATAAATAGCAGATTAAAGCAGCCTTCTATACTGTGGACATATCATATTGAGCTCAGTGTCTTCAGGCGAACACCACAAAACAATACGGATTCAAGTCCGGCTAGAGGCAGAAATGTTGCATCCACTGATACTGAGGCAGGATAGAAAAAGTAAGAGATTAAGTAAATGAAGTCTCATCCAAATAAGAAAAGCAGCTTCGTCTTCTGGGTAACAAAAACTCCCCAAGAACTCAACCAACTAACTCACGACATTCTCCGTGATGTCACAGGAAAAGTAAACATTATGGCGGGAAAACTCTTATAATGATGTAACCCCACAAGTTAAATAAAATTTGGATCTACACATCGAAATATGCAAAAAAAAAAATCTACATTGAACCCACAAAACTGGGAAAACCAGAGCAAAGACAACAGCAATAGACTTCCTCTAAAAAAAAAAAAAATCTCAGGGAGAGGGAAGACAAAACTTATGAACAAAAATTTAAAAAGCAAGGGCCTTCCCTTAAGGCCACCACGCCTTTTCAGGAAAACCAGAACTTGTTAGGCAAATGAAATTCGACTTCCAAAACACATAACACCCCACAGTTACTCACCTTCAGAACTGAAATGTTCTCAAACCTAAACAAAAATTAGAACTTAAAATTCCCTTACAAATTAAAATAAAGAAATCGTTCGAATCTGGCCTACTTGGTAATTCTGTCTCCAGCAACATATAGACTTTGGGCGCCCTGAGCTATGGAACAAAGACTGCTCACTAATATATATACATCCAGTCCAATATATATATATATATATATAGATAGATAGATAGATAGATAGATATAAAAATAAATCACAGCCATATTCAATCCACTAGTGGATGAGGCCTCTCCCCGAAGGGAGGAGTTGGTCTACTGCTCCCACGCTGACCAGACGGTTTGGGAGAGGAGAGCCGAAGCTCTCACTGTGATCGCCACTGTCTTTTATTCAAAGCAGCTCCCCAATTGTCCTCACGATGCTGGGTCAACACCGAAAGTTTTGAGCCCCCACCGGGAATCGAACCCGTGACCGCTCTCACTGAAGTCGAGCGCGCTACCGACTATGCTACGCAGGAGCTCATATATATAACAATTTCTTTTCTCCAGGAAGCAAAAGAAAATCCTTTCTTTTTTTAAAGAAAAAGTCCAAGAAAAGGTCTTTATATATATATATATTAAACCAAACAGCAACTCATGATAGGGAAAAAGTAACAATCCAAGTGGGTTTTCCCACCTTTTTCGTTTTACGTCAATTATTCAAATTTCAGTTGAGGAAAACAGAAATTAAGTTTCACAGACAAAAGTTCGTTTCGTCCTTCAGTAATGAGTGCAATTACTTTTAATAAAATATTAATAGTAAACTCAGGATTGTGTGCAGACATTTTTTGGACAGAATAATGTCCCTCAAGTGTTTGCACACAATCCTGCAGTTACGACTAGCATTTAATTAAAACTAATTGTACTCAATATTGAAAGACGAAACAAACTTTAGTCTGTGAAAGTTAATTTATGTTTTCTTCTACTGGAATTTAAATAATTGACGTAAAACGAAAAAGGCGGGAAAACTCACTTGGATTGAGCCTTAAGAGACCAGACCGTAACAACAAATAAGGAAGAAATAAAAATATTTGAAAAATTCTACAGAGAATTGTACTACTCCGAAGAAGAGCTAGGAAATGAAGACTCAGAAAAAAATGATGTAGATGTCCCAGATGTAATGAAAGAAATGGATAAAGTACTGCGAGGGATGAAGAACGAAAAATCGCCACAAGATGGACTCACAGCAGAGATGTTTAAATCGGGAGGTGAAAATATG